>OMNV01009028.1:0-24709 GCA_900303265.1 Brotula barbata
TTATGGAGATAAAACTTCTTCTTTGGCTCTGCAGTTATGCTCACACACATTTTACAATGCCCAACATGTGTCACTACAGCTGGTGGACAATGTGTGAATGGAGAATGGATGGTAACTGATGCAAACTGATGTGTGCACATGTGAGAGAGACTGGGGGCTGTTCGTAGCTCTTTTGTCTTGCCATGTATCAAGGGTCCTGACAAATTAATGGGTGCAGGAATGCACTGTGTGTGTGTGCACCTATCGGGTGACGGGAGAACAGCCTGAAGATGGATCAAGGTGTCATTTAATACAAAGCCCTTAATAACCCATGACTCGTGATCACAGTGTACGACGGGCAGAATTTCAGGTTAAGGCCACTGCACACTAATGCGCCTCTCTTCTCATCTCCTCCATTTTTTGTCATGTCCTGACTTTTCTCTCTTTTTTTCCCCCCTTTCCCTTCTCCTTCAGGGGAGCGTTAGAAGTATGTGCAAGGTCAGTCTCAGTCTGGCACTGTACTGTAGCAGCTAAGTGGTGCATAGAAATTTGAAGGTCTGCAACAAGGTAACTGGTTGATAGGATGAATATTCTTTTTCTGCCCAAACCGCTGACTCTGAATGTTTTTGTAAATAATTGGAAAAACACTACATGACAGTTAAAAAGAGACAGATGAAGACAGCTGTGTATTTTAGAGACAGAGATGACGATGATAGAGAATGACATAAAAATTTGGAAATGAACACCAGAGAGGTATTTGGGAGGAAAACTAAAAAATTTAACAATCTAACATAGATGTGTGTACTTACAGGTACTTAGTGGGTGCATCATTACCAAAACATACTAGTTCAGCCCACTATAATCAATTCAATTTAAAAAAAATTTACAACCAACAGAAGCATTCATCCAGATGTGACAGCTGCATATAAATAGAAACCTCCTAATTGTCGTCCTAATCCTAATTGAACCGCGAAATGCTGTACAAACAAAAACCAATTCATCATTCAGAACTCTAGAATCTTTGTCTTGTCCAACAATAAAAAGACGCATTTACTCTTCAAACCCAGTACCCACAATGCTCATGGAATGGGCAGAAATTAGGTAAAGGCTACGAGCAGGAATTACTGAATGTAAACCTGAAAGCCACTATGTAAATTGATGCTGACACCAGCAACGTAATCATACTGCACTTTAAAGGTGCACAATAATGATTATACACGCTCTTCGTGTCCATTGTCAGCACAAATTAGATGTTTCTTTTGAAACAGAAATAGCATGGTGATCATCTGAAATGATTACATAAGGATGGAATGATCATGCATATGTTGATGGACAGTAACCAGAAAGCCTCTCATTATAAATGTCAGAGTGGTGCTGTTTAATTTTAATGGGCATTTCATGCTGTATGGGGCTCTGTGAGTGTGTGTGTGCGTGTGTGCGTGCATCTCTAGCTGTGTGGCAAACCCTTCTTAGAAGTAAAACCTACACATCTTTCTGTCGGACTGTCTCCTCCAGGCTTTGCTGTATTTGTGATCAATCCTTAATGCTACTGAATCTTTTCTCGTGTGAGTGCTTATTCATGTTTAATAGATGCTTCAGTGAGAGAATGCTGTGTGTATGTGGAAAAGAGATGAATAGACAGAGAGCGAGAGAGAGAGAGAGAGAGAGAGAGAGAGAGAAAGAGAGAGATAGAGATAGGTGATGCACACATTTCAGCTCCACTGCTCATTAAATCAAACAGACAGATCATGGTAATAAACTGTGATGATGCTGAACTAAAAATGTAGTGGTGGCATTTTGAGGCACAGAAATTCAGCAATAAATGTCACATGTTTCGTCAGAGAGACAGCACTAAAAACTACTCGGTGACACTGATGAGTCTCAGCCAAGCAATAGCTTTTAACATATAGAATTTACTGTATATTACGAAGGCGAGTTCAACTGATGCCCTTATGTTTGTTGACTGTAGTCGACATGCAGTAGATGGTTGGACAAACAAATGTTGTCCTTGAAACTGTGCTGTTTTATGGGACTTGGCTTTGGCTTCCACATCAGTCTGTTATTGTACATTTTAAGTTCTGCCTATAATATCTCTCCATCACCTCTTCAGATATTCACATCTTAACAAATCTCAGCTCGGTGTGGTAATGAATTTTAAACATTTCTTGAGGGTTTGGATGAAAGAGCCCTTGCACACGGATGGACTTGACTCGGTGTAATTGGAGCTCTACAGAGTGCTTTCACTTTCTGAATTCCGTCTGAGGCTTCTATGACTGTTAAAACTTTGCTAAAGCTTGGGCCAAAGAATCGGTTTGGTTGAGGAAGTTTGATCATGGCCAAGAAAACGCTTCCCAGCATCAAGAGTCCAGCTGTGGCCCCATCCTGTAATCCCTTTTTTGCTGGAAATGATATTTCCACGTTCTAATACATCCTCTTACATAATAGTGCTCAGTAACATAACATGCTGCATAGGATTGTAATAAGGCCACTTCCAAAGTCATTAGCTTATTTTTTAGTTGCATTCTGAGGCAGTGATGGGACAAACAGAACCAAAGTGCTCTTAATAAAGTCAGCCATGCCATATTTTGCTCTGTGCCCATCTGGTGTGCCTAAACTGCAGTTATACATTCCGTGAACGTCCCATCCCTGACCTGGCATAAAGCCTGTAATCATGATTTAATGTTGTCTCATGTGGTCACTTCAATTGTCCCTTCACCATGGATGCCTTGTACAGCAATTTCCACCCTCGCTGGGCTCTTTGTCTTAATTTGACATTGAGATGTGTTAATGTGGACAATAATGTAAGACCCAGTGTGAGACAGCTGCTGCAGTGGATGGAGCCTCTGTGCTGAAATGAGCTGTCACTGACATTAGTTCCAGAGAGAGTCGTACAGAAGAGATAAGGTCAGAGAGTAGTGAGTGTGTGTGTGTGTGTGTGTGTGTGTGTCTGCGCTTTGTAGTTGTAGCAAATGGTCGATTGTGCAGAGTAGAACAATGCAGTCACAGAGACAGAGACAGAGAGACAGAATGAGAAAGACAAATAAAATGCAAGCTGATCTGATAAAGGACAGATAAGAGTTCCAGAATGTAGCAAGGCTGAAAATGACACAGAAAAAAAATAAGAACGTGTGGAGGGATTAAGGAGGAGATAGCATGAGGTGTAAAGTTAAAGATTCATTGAAGTGGCAATTCAGAAGGAGAGAACCTTTCAACTATTAAATATATCTCCCTTTGCTATGCTGGAGGAACAGATCAGTCTCACCCCCCCTCAGTCCTTCAGTCCCCTGGAGAACTCATGGACTGAGGTTCCTCTTTACTGTGTGGGCAGCCTGCAGTGATGAACACCTATACTGCACTGCTGCTCCGGACCCAAATCCAACGCTAACACTTCATGAGCCTCAACAAACAAGGAATTAATGGTGATGTTGTAATTCATATTTTAGGTGTAGCATTCCACAATGGAACCACGTGGAATTGCATGGTTAACATTTGGGTTTTTCATTAGTGTCACATGGGGCTTTTAAAATGACCAATACACTTAATAGAATTAATGTACAGTATATCCCTAATTGATTTAGCACTACTGCACTTTAGTACAATTTAATTTAACGACGAAATCGCCTCTAAAAGCTGTAAACAGGCACGGGGCATGAATATAAATGGAACCACTTCAGAGACCTGCTTTTCTATTTACATGCTGAAATTTGTGCTGCTTCAAAACCATCGACTGTAATGAGTAAATACAGAATGGAAAACTATGCAACTGATTTCACCTCTCTGTCCTATAGCAGTGGGTCTTAAACTGTAGAGCATGGTACTAGAGAGTGACATCTTTGTTGACGTTCTATCGGGATGGATTTGAACAATATGTCCAAAGCACACGTCAGGCTCAAAACTTAACTTTAAGGTTCCGTTTCCTGTTTCCTGTTCCCTGTTCCTCTTCACCAAGTTGGACCGTCCCAGACAGAGAAAGCAATTACTTGATTTTGGAATGAAAGTACTGAGGTATGCACTCAGTCAGGTCTGTCTTGGAAATTGGATGACTGGTTCTGATCAAAATTCCAGGTCTGACTCAAGCTCAAAGTGGTGATTGAAAAACCCCTGGCGCCCTCTATGGACATTATTGTTTCAAACATACCATGAAGAAATTGTTAAATTCTTATTATTTCAGTGAATTAGACTATTTCAACTTCAGTGACTGATTATAAATAGCACAACGGAGTGAGTTAGATGGCGCTTAAGGCGTTATGCCATCAAAAGGCACGAACAAACATAAGCTGTGCATTTCAAATTCAAATTCCGACAGTCTGTACAAAGGCAATAATGCTGTGCACTACAAAGATACGTGTTAGTGCGAGGACGAATATAAAGGTTAAACATCAAATGCTGAGAGGGGTTGAGTTGGCTTAAAGAAGCAGTGAATGAATGAAGAATTTCAAGCAGAAAGAGCTGTGAGGGACAGAGAATGAAGGATTAGAGGGCGGGAGTCAGAGGAGAGTGTCGAAGGAGGAAGCAGAATGAGTGATGATGAGGAGGAGACAGAAGGGGAAGGGTGGCAGCGGGAGAAAAGAAGGATGAGGGAAGGGAAATAGATGAGAGAAAAAGTACGAAAAAGTAAGTATGATCCGAGAGTGAAGAATGAGGAAAGTAAAAAAAAAAATAATAATCAGAGAGCTGATGATGGAAAAACCCAAAGGGAAAACTCTACCTCCATCTGAGTAATGCGATTGGTGTCATGTGCATCCTTAAATTCTCCCTTTTATCTATAGAATTACCATAATACCCTGTAATTATTTGTTTCACTAAATCTCCAGAAGCTGTCAGTATTTTTTTTTAATTAATAAATATTTAAAAATAACAAATGAAAAACCAACAACTCTCATTTACACGTAAATTAAGGTCAAGTCAACTTCAACTGTCATCATGATCTCATCTATTGTGCAAAGTTTCATCAGCAGTGTCATCATGCATAACGGCACCCTAGACAGGAGTAGAACGACAAATGGGGGGGTTTGCGCATCTGCAATCCTGATCAAATCAATTATTTTAGACCTACACAAAAGAAAAGATAGTTCATGCAAGTATCAGCTCTTCCTAATTGCACTTTGCCCACTAAAGGACACCGGCTCACAGCCAAGTTCAATAGACAAAACTCTCCGACAACAAGCTGTCCCATACCTTGTTCTCTGCTCACTCAGACATAGCCCCACCACACTTACAGTTATTAAATGGCTTGATGGATATTATAATCATGGAACTTTTAAATTAACACGTTAAGTCATGGTGATACAAGACATCTTTGTTATTTAATGGACTGAGTCGGAGAAATACTATTGAATCCCTCGCTTGTGAAAGAAAATGACTTCACTTACAGAGAGGTTGGCGGTTTTCCATGTGACTTTAACTGTATTCTCGGCTCTTTCCTCTAGATCTTGAATCTGTATACAAGCTGACTGGACATTTCTTTTACTGATTTTACAAAATGGAACATGTTACGGTTTAACGGGGAATGTGACAGAGCGGGCTGAGTAATGACAGGAACCAGCAGGTCAGTTAACAGCAGGTTCTGTGAGTAAAAGAACGACAGAGTTCGAAGGCATGCAAACCTGATTGCCTTCTCTCGCCGCTCAGAGCGAGTGCCATATAAATCTTTTATACCTGCCCTCATGAAATACCTGATGGATTGTGTCACTGTATTATCTATCAGTGTAGCTGCAGCTTTAGCTGGTCCTCATGACTTATTAATGATTACCAAAGGTGATTATCTGACTTCAAGATTTGTCTCTTCTTGCCATCTCGCCATATTTCGCACCCATGTGTCTTTCTGCCTCCCAATTCTCTGCTCTTCTCGCTCTCACCCACCTCTTCCCCCCCAAACCCATGCTTTGTCTGTCCCTCTCTCCCTGTCGTTCTCTCACAGGGTGAGTGTTCCTCCAAGTGCTACCGCATGTTCATCATAGAGACAGTGTGTGTGGCCTGGTTCTCCCTGGAGTTTGTGCTGCGGTTTATTCAGGCACGCAGCAAGCTGGACTTCCTCCGCGGTCCTCTGAATATCATCGACGCCATGGCCATCCTGCCCTACTACGTCTCCCTGGTGGTGACAGATGAAGACCCATCATTGGAACACGACAGGCCAGGAGGTAAGGGCTACCTGGACAAGTTGGGCCTGGTGTTGAGGATCTTGCGAGCTCTGAGGATCCTCTACGTGATGCGGCTGGCACGTCACTCTCTAGGCCTGCAGACACTGGGGCTGACAGTAAGACGCAGCACCCGGGAGTTTGGTCTCCTCCTGCTCTTCCTCTGCGTGGCTGTCACCCTCTTCTCCCCATTGGTCCACCTGGCTGAGAGCGAGCTCACGGGTGCCCATGACTTCAGCAGCATCCCTGCATCCTACTGGTGGGCCATCATCTCCATGACAACAGTAGGCTACGGTGACATGGTGCCCAGGTCCATTCCAGGACAGGTCGTGGCTCTGAGCAGCATCCTCAGCGGGATCCTCATCATGGCCTTCCCTGCTACCTCCATCTTCCACATGTTCTCGCGCTCCTACCAAGAGCTCAAGATGGAGAATGACCGACTGTTCAAAGAGGAGTGCGCTGCTGCTGCGGCAGCGGCCGCTGCCACCGGGGAGTTGCAGGAGGTGGGAGTTGATGGAACAGTGGGTGAAGGAGGGACAGAGGCAATCCATCTGGACAAAGACAGTATGCACTCTCTGGAATCTCTGGCTCTGCTAGGGAAAAGTGGCGGCACTGCAGGAAATAATAACCATGGCCTTCCAGCGGCAGCTTTCTGAATCACACATTCATCATAGAGTCACAGCCTGACTCTGATATGAGTCTAAAAGCAAATAATCAAATCCCTGTGTTGTGTAAAGTGACCATTCCCCAGCAAACTCACTTCCTGTGAGGTTGTGAAAGCATCTCCATTGCATTGCCGAAAACAGAAGATTAAGTAAACTTCATTTGTTTTGCAATTTATGTCCACAGATATATGGAGTACAAGGATGCAGCTGATGTGCACAATGTTGTCTTCATAGAAACTGAATGGGAAACCGTATGATGGTTCTCAAAGACTCCGAACAGCCCTTTAATATGAACAGTGAGTTTAACTGAAAGAAGGCCTCAGCAGCAATATTAGAAAATGACCGCTTCCATAAACATGCAATATTCAATCCAAAGTTGCTTATCCTTCCACTGTGAAAATACTTAAAAGCCCAAGCACCACTTTGAGTGTTACTCTTCTACTCTTGTTGCCTACAGTATGAAGTCCAAACGTATGTCATACCGTGCGCTGTATACTTCCTGCCATGAATTTAAAGAAGCGCTCTTCTTATTTTATTTTTGAGAAGCTTGAAGCCATGTACTAAAAAAGGAATATAAACATTATGAAAATAATAGCCCATACATGATGTATAGCCATCTCTCTTGCTCGTTTGTATGTTGAATCACCTCTTGGAATACACGGACAAGATAAACTGCGGGAAGATGTGACAAAAACTTCAGATCAGAGCTACTTTAATCAGATGACGAGGAATTGGAAGGAGGGAGAGTGACTGAGCGAGAGAAACTTAGTTAACAACCATGAAATGTACTTTGCAACGCTCCAAATAAAAGCTCTTCTAGTAATCCGAGACAAATCCATTTTCTGGGTGGTAATTTTTATTCTATTTTTTTCTGAGTGTGGTGGTCACGTCAACTTCAAAACGTAACATTTCTCACAGAGCCATGCTGGGCTCTGTTTTACACATTTACTGTAGGTCTAGGATAAACAGAATATAGAGAATGACCTCATCCAGCCTCGAGTCTGAGGGGGGGGGGCTGTCTGTGGTCCAAAGAGAAGTGTGGAGCCACGCAGAGACATGCCAGATGTGGATGTAATCTAGATTAAAGTGGGGATTAAGCCCCACATGCAATTGGGTTGCTGTGTGAAACTCGACGTCTTCCAGAATTTCCGTGGTTCCCTTGAAATAATTTTTTTCTTTTGAGTTTTGTGATGTCTAATGCCCATGTGACCACATGGCATCATCAACGACTACAGCCACACAGAGGTTTATAGGTGCAACACAATTTGTAATCAGTGAATGTTTGGATGAGACACACCAACTTTGCGTGATGATGGATTACACACTCTAAGCCCATTATCCATCTGTATACTTAGCATCTTATCAAAGACCAATATCATGAGTCGTAGTGTGTATATTACTTTACGCTAATGATCATAAATCACACGGATCATGGAATTAAGTTTGACGGTTATAGGGATGAGACGTCTGCATATGAGCCATTCGTATGCTACATCAATACACGTTCAGATGGCTGGATGGGGCTGTCTCGGTTAGTAAGTGTAGCAGAAAATCTCCACATGACATGAAGTACACATTTGTCCACGTTTCAAAGAATCTGGCTTTCAAATGTGCATCGACGTCCTCATGTTGAGACAATAGTGAAAGGTACAGCTTTTTGAGGTAAAAAAAAAAAAAGCAAATTAGTGTCAAGTCCTACATATACATACGCTCACACACATTCTTATTTGGTTGGGGATGAAAATCCCATTGAGGAACCAATGTCACTATCTACATTATTAGTACACAAGATGTGAAAGATTCGTGTTTACTCCACAGTAAGGCACAGAATGTGTAATAATGTTCATGGTTTGATGTTTTGCACTCTAATTTCTCATTATTCCGACAAATGACACAAATTACTTCTGTCCTGCTGTAACCGGATTTAATTAGTAAAGAATTATGCAACTGTTTCCTCATTCCAAAGGCAATTAAAAACCATCAGGAAGAACTAGTACTTGTTAGTACTTTCAAATTAATTCTGAGGAATTAATTGTTTATTCCTGTAAGGATTTATCATTTGTACATACTTCACATTAGAATGATTGTCCCTGTTTCTCTTTCACCGACATTCCTCAGTCTTGGGACACACACAGACACACGCACGCACACTGACAGATTCTCTGGAATCTCATTAGGATGGATCTCCTGCTTCTCGTCTGTATGCTCATCACACACTAAGTTGATACTGCCAGCACCAAGCTGCAAGACTCTTATACCTCGGCAGTCATTCAATCAAGACCCTTTGACCAGAATACAAGTGTCTCTTCTCACGTAGCATCGGCTTTTTCTGTCTGTCATTTTTCTTTTGTCCTTATCTCTTCTCTTACTCTCTCATGTCACTTCCCTAACTTCATATTCACGACTGCTGCAAACAAAAGTATTATGTATGTCACTGAACAACAGCTCGCACGTACACATAATGTGGAGCAAAAAGTAAACGCTAACAATTCCGCATAAAACATACAGTAAAAGGTCAACTCAATGGATGTACAAACAAACTTTACTTACAGATGTGTCTCTTACATCTTTCTGCTACTGGAAAAGTAAGGAGGAGACGTATAGAAATGTATGTGTGTGTGGTCTTATGATGGTGTGAGAGGATGAAAGGAGCCTATAGATCCATCAGATGGATCCGCTGTGTGTATCAGCCCTGTTGCTACTGCTTCCATGCTCGAACTGTTAACATAAAGAACATCCGCAGATTAAAACGAAGAAGGAAAGGAAGACACGGAAGAGTACATGATGGTGTCTCACTCTCAGATGGATGATAAATGATCCAGCAACTCTTTTTAAGGAGCACTCAATTCTACAGCGACACTTTTTTGTTTCATTATTAACAACATCTGGCTACGGCTAAGGGACGAGGGTGTCAGAGAAGACTGCGTAGAAGAGTCATAAGGCAAAATATTTCACTCTTACATGCATACCTCAGGTCGTTAGGCAGCCATATACTCTAATTCACTCATTAAATGCACAGACACGCTTGGACACTGCAGAGCAAGACGTGCCTGAAGGAAATGATGATAAGGATTATGTTTTTGTGCAATGTTTGAGCATGAAAATGACACCGCTTGCCCACACTTCATGAGCTCTCATCATAATGAGGGTCAAGAAGATGTTCAGTTAGCGGTTCTAAGAGAAACGGAAACAAATTAATGGTACTGTGAACAATGATAGAGCCTGATTGTTGTATTTATCATGAGAAACTATATACTTTTGTTAATTGGACACCTATACATCTTAGATCTGTATGCAAATGTTCTATCATGGGATCAATGTCACATTTTCTTCATCGTGATTGTTGCATTTGAAGAAATGAACATAAATATGGAAATGTGCCCTTGTAGCGTGAAAGAAACATTTTAAAAATCGTTGATCTGTCCCTGGACCAGCCACAAACTTTGACGACAGACAGGTGAAAGCCCTACCTGCTCAACAGAGGTACTCACTCCAACCATGAGAAAGTTAACCTATGATTTTCTTCTAATCTAATCTAAAACCCAGTAGAGTAAACAGGATAGGTGGAGAGATAAATGGTGAAGCGAGATGGAGTTCAAAGAAACCTTGTTCTCTATTTATCGAGCCCAGATTGATTTTTATGATTTACTCTACGTCGGCACAACAGTATTGACTAAAAGCATTAGTAGCGGCTCAAAGGAGGGAAGGCTACTTAAAATTCATTTGGGCTTCACTTTCATCGTATATTTATATATGGAGATGCTAGCTCAGCAGCTGCAGTTAACTGCCCCAGGCTGAGCTAAGGAGTGTTTGCTACAAGATGGTGATGTTTTAAGAAAATAAGAGACTGTTTGACTTCCAGTGCCCCTCAACCCCTGAATTGATTAATGTTTATGTGTGTGTTCATGGGCGTGTGTGTGTGTGACTGATGGCTACAGATGAAAAAGGCACTTGTGGGGAAAAATACCGACTGAGTGATTAATCCAAGCTTAACAGCAAAAGATGTCATTGCTGTTATAATAACTCTGCTCATTAGGACACTTTTTGTAAAACTTTTTCTGTCTTCTTTTTAGGTCTAGTGTAGATTAATGCTTTGGGGGTGTAATCACAAATGACCAAAACAACAGGAATATAAAGACAACAAACACGAGAATATTTTTTGTTGTTTGTTTTTACCCCTGTCGAGAAACATATGTTTTCACAAGCATCTGTCTCTCTGCCAGCAAATAGAGGACATGGGGAAAGGAAGAGGTGTTGAAATATCTGCTCAAACAGAAGTTTGTCACATAGCCTGTACTGTATACGTGCAGGATAAATCAGTGTGATCAAACATTTCCATCGATTCCAAACCAAACCAATAGCAACCCATACCTGAGACTTTGACATAGTGTGTTATATCCTCTATGTTGTTTTGAAATGACTGTAGGTTTGAGAGAGACACAGCAGATTACAGACTGTGCAGTGTCATGTGCACAGGGCTCACAGACGTACATAACTAATCCCATTACAGTGAACTAGAGAAATGATTCTATCCCAGAAAAATATTAGTGTGATATTGAGCTTACACAACTTATCCTCCTCATTTGACTGACTACGTTTACGTCAGGTATGGAAACCTGCAGGGCCATCTGGAAACAGATGCATAAACCTGGATTTTACTTCTGCCCAAAAGCAGATTGGAATCTCTCTTCTGCCTAATGCAGCCTGCTGACTCATCCATAATAGTGAATGCTTGACAGTTGGCATTGATCGGGATGACAGTCGTGCTTGGAACCTGAATTCTTTCAGTCATTTATATGTCTATTGGTTCTCTGTCACCATATAACTTACAATGGAAGGACATTTAATTTCTTTAGAATATAGGCAACACACACACACACACACACACACACACACACATACACACACACAATGCTATTATCAAGCTCTGAAGTCAATGAAAAATGCCACCACAAGGTTATCTGAAGCACATCTGGGGCTGGGCAAAGCGGTCGAAGCAGCAAAAGAGAGCAACATCCGTTGCTCTATGAAGATGTTGCTGGTTGAAAAATTGCTTTAATGAATAAATCCTTCGGGAGTAAGAGTTCAGACTACCTCTCATTTTTGCTATCTGAAGCATTTTACCACAGATATCCTACGTTTTTCCACATTTCAAGAGATGAGAGAGAAACCATAGCACAATAGCATACTGCAGAAAAACCATTACAAAACACCTTTTTCAACCAAGTTCTTCTAAACGTTTCCATCTTGGCCAATAGATATGATCTGTCCGTTTGCTTTCCACTGCTGGCTTCACGGTGGATGCACACCACAAGATTTCTGGAAAGATTTTGATCCAATTAATATCAGGGTGGGAATCCCTTTAGAGTCTATCTTCTCCATCACACGAGCATGGCAGAGACTGCAAATGCAGAATATAATCAGCTCAAGGAGTCTTCAAGGGATCCGCAATCTAATATAAGGGGATGAATTCTTTGCAGGAATTTGCCAGTGTTCAGTGTCAAACACCAGGGACACAAGAATCAATTTATTGAGAATCATAACACGTGTACATGAGAAAAAAAATGGAGGTCCAAATTGCTTCATGGCTGTCTTCCCCATCTGTCAGAGTGGAGAAATTTAGAGAAGTTTAACAGAGTGCAAGAGGAGTATAAGCGGTGTTGGGGATCGTGTCGGGGATCCCAGCTTGTATCTCCCAAACCACAGCTGATACTGCTCATTAAGCTATACCTCTGCCACCCTCTGGTATGGAGACAATGGAAACGACCTCCTTAAACATCACCATTTTCACCAGAAGACCAGAGCTCTTCATTATCCGGTGACATAATGCATTTGTTTGTTTTGGGCCTGAAAGCTGTTTTCTTCTACAGCGGGAAATCCAAGGGCCATGAATAAGTGTAAAGTCTTCTCTTTCTATTGTCAACGAAAGCTTTGGTGCTGGTGTGAATTTATTATTGTGCTGCTGTGTAACAGGAATATCAATACTTCACCATTTGGCAGCGGTTGTTCTGTGTAAGCGACTGTCAGCGTTCCAATGAGGTTTTCGGACATCCATCAACTGTTAAGTGTTTGTAATTGCTTGTGCGGCTGATGGAGATCCATGATATGTGCGTCTACATGCCAACAAATCAGAATTAGTCACCACAACTAATACGAGGTCTGCATTCTATTAAGTAAAGGGAAACAAACGTTTATGAAGTGCAGTAAAATATATTCACGTCTCCAAAGGGTTTGGAATCCATACTTTTGTTTTAACTTGAGTTTTGTTTTTTCCTAAAAGACAGATCAATCTTCAATTGCTGTGCCTTGTGATAATCAGAATCAAGAAAGAATTAAAGGCGACATAAGGACACCAAAAAGGAAGAAAAGGGAAAAAGAAGAGAACTCTAAATATACTCCTTCAAAAGTTTCAGACCAAATTTATTCCGTTGACTCACGTTTACATATTTTGGCTGTTTTGTGTATGCAGTGAAGATTTATTCTAAAGCCCATACATTCTTAGAGATATTGCTATCATGACTCCTTGTTTTAGTATGGCTGAAAAGCACAGCATGGCCGTGGACGACCTGTGTGTCAGCAGCTCGCTGGCGGCCTCCTCTCAGCATCAATAACACTGCCATCTGGCTAAGCCCACACACACACCTGTGCATTCTGGGAGAGAACTGCAGAGAGGTGACTACAGGCTGAAGAAGACTGTGCTTTTAGCTCATCTTTGTGCATTTCAGAATAGATGAGAAAAACACGGTTTACGCCAAAAGAAAGACGGATAGAGAGGAATAAGAAGGGCACAAATATGAGATGGCCATGAGTGATGCCCATTTTAAAATAGATGAAGCTCATCCATGGTGCAAGACAGACAGATGGGACTTAATAGATGGTTTTTAAAGATGTCTACTAACAGGGCCTGAAAGCGAGGCGGCACTTTAGTGGGTGACAAATAGCATACAGTATACAGTACAGTGTAGTGTATCACTTAATGTCTTCAAGGGGCTCTTGAAAAGTTGCCTTTGACGGCCTGTGTTCTATTTTCTATGCAACACTGACCTGGAAAAGTTTTACAAGAATTTCTTTGTTTTTAATCAATCCTTTGTGGATTTTAATCTGTTATTGTCTTGGTGTTTTAATCAATCTTTTAATTAATCTGTGCGATAAAACTGCAAGGAATTGGAAGGGAGACTTTTGGAACGGTGAGAGTCCCTGTGGATGTGCTCCTAACGGTGCCGCCCTGAATCCAAGATGAGAACGGCTCGGATCTCCTGCAGCGGTGATCAGATGACTGTTCACGGCGAGCCGGCAGCGAGTCATCCACCTGTTCCTACACCCACAGGCGCACAGTGAAGCCTCGGGATTAATAGTTCTGCACATCAAAAAGGTCACATCCATTTCCCTTGAGCTTGCTCAAAGTGTTGGCTAAGTTTTGTGTGTGTCTGCAGAATTTCTGACAAGGCTGTCAGAGGCACCTCTGGAGGAAAGCCGCCCTCTTAGTCCACTCCACTCTGCTCTCTTCTTCATTTACTAGAATAATTCACACTCAGCTAAAAATCAAACCAATTGCTGCACTTTTCATGGGCATAAGTGTTAAGATGGGAAAAGAATCTGCAAGCTGAAAGGTGAGTAGGGGATGAATTGGTAAAAAAAAAGAAAGAAAAAAAAGAGTAATAGGCCAATAATGAATGCACCAGGTCTTAAGACAGTTATTTGGAGTCTGGCCTGGAAAGTGGTTGCCCATCAAAATATAGTTATACCACTAAGCTAAGCTAACACAAGAGAAATATCAGGCAAACACGACTGGTTTGAACAAAGGGTTCAATCAAGGACAACTGGACTTGGTAGAAGACACAGGGATGAGAGGCAGAGCATCTTCAAGTATCTCCTGTCAAGTTCATTTGTCCTTGATTCAACTCGTCCTGGATTACCATGGACTATAAACTTCAGTCCTTCACTCAAGAGTCCTGGACCAAACAGAGAGGTTTAGGGATTGTAAAGAGTTTATTTCTAAAGTTTAGTTTAATCTGTCTGCTCTGAGGCCTGGTCCTGCAGGTGTGTGCAGATGGTGACCGGGTGCTGCACCATAAGGTGGCAGCGGGTATGAGTCACAAACATCTCTGAGGGTTCTAGTCTGGCACTAATTATTCTCCTCAGTGTACAAACCAGCTGTACAGAGTTTACAACCTTACTGTTTTTTTAATTAAATCATCAGATGTCAGTCGCACTCTCACACTGCATACATGCATGTGTGATGGCGTCACAAACAAATTTCTCACTGGTGCCGATTAGATGTAACGCCATCATGTCAGGGTAATTGTGAGCACATTAGTAGCCACTAGGCCTCCGAAGAGCAGTTTATAATGCCCCATACTGACCTACAAAATGAGACCTAATGAGAGTGAGTACAGATGTTTTCATACGGGTGAACAACAATTAAAAAACTAACTTTCTAACATACTCTGTGGCATTTGTAAGAATATTAAGCAGACCCGGAATCTGAATGCACAAGTGAGAGGTCCCTATCGTATTCACCTGATCTCTGCATTATACAGTGCACGAGCCAGCGGTCAAACGTCAAAGACTGTCAAGGACAAACCAAGGTGTGTGTGCCTTCTTCCATTTACATGAAATTTCCAGGTGGTGTTGTCATCGTCGCTACAGTTTCATTCAGAATTTACATTTTTTTCAGCCAAACCACAAACATTTTGCTCCTGTTTTCTAAATCATTCTATCAGCCTGTCAGAGGTGAGGGAGTGCTACTTTCACTAAGTGGATAATAATCAACAATTTCTGATGCAGGGAGAAGATTAGAGTTCTGAGGCTCATTCATTTCTTGTCAAATATTGTGTTCTTTTTTTGTGACTGCAATTCTTCGTCAAAACATATGTGTCAATACTCAAGAGTTTAACATCTGTCCTGGTGTGGCAATGTTATTGCTTTTTGCTGGTTACATCTGTCAGGAGTGTCAGTTCCACGCTGTGGTAGCAGATTACCTTTTGAATCATGTCTGCCAATAAACCAATTAACTTGTGGTCAGAGTGCATACAAGTGAGGTAAATGGGTGTAACCATAAGTATATACATTACTGTTACTCTTAAGGCAGAAGAGCGCCTGGAGGAATGTGTTGTTTCAAGTGGGCAATCAGGTCTAATCAACGGGAAATATGTAAAGCTAAGTGCTTTATTCATTTATTTCCATTCATCACTCACAGATCTAACCCCAAAAGCCTCATTTAGATCTTATAAGGAGAAGATTGCTGCATAAACATTCTTGAAGACCCTAAAAAAAAAAGCTGCGAAGACAAAAGGAAAGGCAGCAAAAGACTGCGTGAAGGACGACAATACTGTATGTGTTGGGTTGGACATCCACACGGTGCATGGAACAGAAAGCAAAAGTGTCCAGATCGGTTCAGCACGTGTCGCTTAGTGACATTTATTACTGCAATGATTCAGACAGGAAGCCATGCACAGTGAAAGATGAGAAGTTGTTAATAGAAATGACCTGCAGAGGCCATCGGAGAGCCCCAGGTTCCCAGAGACACACGTCTAATAACCAGTGCTGCTGGGTCCACTACGCCATGCCTCCCCAGCAAGTATTCATTATTCACAAGGTGTTCCTCTTCATCTACACCACAGCTCTACAACGCCCAGTCATCCCCACCATAGATTTATAATTTATCATCCATGCTTATGAATCTTTCACTGTTTTTAGAGCACACGTCGGCGATGTATTATTCAATGTTCTGCACCAAAAGCAAGCTTTATTTAAAATTACTGTAAGAAGGAGCGCTCCCCAAATGGTAGTATGTGGTGGGTGCTAAAGGAGTGGTGGACCTATTCCAGAGATTTGTTCCTACATCACTGTTTTGGTCTTGGACAGATGCACAATCTTTTTTATCTTTCTCCCTAAGCTCCAATATCCGAGCAGAGCGATGACAAAATGTCCTTCAATAGAAAAGAGTCCAAATAAGATCGAAAATGCCTTTTTTGAAAGTGTGACTGTCCAACAAAAGGATTTTGGAGCATGAAATATGAAAATACATTTTCAGCAAAAACTGCTATGTTGTGATGTTAGATGGTATTGCATAAAGGAAAGAGACTATAGCACTGGCAAATATATGATTATATTTTAATATTAAAAATGTTGCATCAGACATTACAATAAAATTCTCTACAAATTAGAAATGATTGGGATTCTCACCATGATTAATAACAATGGTAACTATCTGCTTTATTAAAGAGGATCCTTGGTGCTGTCCTTGGTGTTGTCTGCTGACTGAGCAGCGTAAAAGAAATTTGGCCGAAACTTTGTGCAGTTGGCACAGCCCAAACCTTTTTACTCTGTCACTTTAGTCAAGTGTAATGTTGTCTTACGTAATCGCCTAAAACTTCATTGGCAGCCTGTTCCTCTTTGCTTTAGTATAAGATTGTTTATTAGACATTTGTGGTTAATGACACTGTGCTGTGGTTGTAAAAAGTCTTGTCAAGCCGTGGTCAGCCATTAGGTATTATACAAGTGATAAAAACAGATGACTGTGACGGTTATTAATAGTTATCAGTCTCGGTGTTGACCTAACATACTTTGTGTTATAGTGTTTATCTTTGCTATAGTTTAAGAATTGCACAGTTCTGTGTATGCCTACTGTATGATGCTGGTTATGTTGTTTGTAGAGAAAGATTTCTGCCACGGATGGACAATAGTGCTAATTCTGTTATTTTATTAGATTGTATTCTATGTTAATGTTTTACCGTATGGTTTTGCACTCTTATTCTTTTGAAGTGAAATCAAATAAAATATCTCAATTAGAGTTGTCCCAGTGTGGGTGATTACCATATTTTTTCACTCTCCAGTCTTCCTGACCCTCTCATGTTCTGTCTCTCAGATGACTTGGCACAAACAAAGCCTTCCTGAGGTTGTGGCCACCAGGTGGCTCTATCCTACATCTTAAAAGGTCTGCCGATAAATAAAAAAATAAAATGGAGATGCTGAATGAATTATGCCAATTAATCGTGCAGAATTTAACAGCTATTAAGAAAAAATTAAAAAGCTTCCAGCAGAGACTCATTCATTACTATGAGATCAGTTCAACATCAGCAAAGATCCAAAGATAGCGGGAGTGAAACATTTCAAAATTATATGTCTCCTAATTCGTTGCCACCGAGGATGTGTAAGGATGTTTCCAGATCTCAAGATGATTTGAAATTGAATCATTATGCTAATGTAATCCAACCCTGGCAATGAGACACACCAGGATTCATTTAAAAACTCAGGTAATCTATGTCAAGACAACTTCAGCATTTATGCCAAGCATTTTATATATAGGACATCTTAAACATTACACAGATGCATGTAGTTATCTAATATGGATAAAGAGAGACTGTTTGTTTCTTAGGAGACCGGGGGCTTTTCTGCTTTTGCTAATAACCTTATTGAACTTTACATACCACACGCACTTCTAACAGAAAACACAGTATTGTGTATCGTTTGGTCTTGTTACTGTTTCCAGGTTTTGGCCATTCAATGACATGGACTTCCACTGTGACCATGCTGGGTTACTGGTCCCATGGTCAGTGTGCTATGCATTCTTTTGTCTCTCCTTACTCAGCTCTGCAGCTTAACCTGTGTTTGCTTGGAAGTCCACTGAGGCCCCTAAAAGCCACCAGAGGCACGGTATATGAGTGAGGTCAAGGCAGAAGGGGGGAGGTTTGACCCTAGGAACTACTGGGATGATTTGGATCTGAACAAACATATCTGCCTTGGGGCATTAACGTGTTAAATTCAACATTACATGATTTGCCATTTTTCTGTACCTATTCTTTGAAAAACTCATTCAATCTCACAAAATGGTTCCACGGGTTAGACTCCATTCTGCACTGTAAGTGAAGCGCATGCAGCCCGTTATATCTCTTTGTCAGGGACAACCACCTTTCAATTAATCATGGATGTGTCTGATGGTCCATCTCATGGGATACCACACTTTTATATTCAGAGAGCCACTGTGTAAAAATATAACATCACACGGTTTTATGGTTATGTTAATTTCATGGCCTATTGCTCCTCGATTTTTTTCTCAATAGTAAATTGCTCCTCCTCATTGATTTCCTGTACTGTTACTTGCACTACTTCATTCGTACACCGTAATGTGTTGCACAAAAAATGGGAATATCTCTGAATACACAGGCCGTCACAGTGGAATTAAACATAATTTTCCTGTCGTTTTCTGGGCAAACTGCATTCAAAATAGTCCTTCAACCCCACTGTGCTGCCATGAAGCATTTGACCATGATCACTGAGGTTATGACCCATTTTTACTCACAACTTCAAACAATAGCACTAAATGCAGCCACTTGGCACCAAGACAGAACAACCTCTGCCAGAAAATACCCTGCCTCCAAGCACAGCCAACTGTAAATCAGTTGGGAGGGAACTCTCGTGTGAAATACTGACCTCTCCTTCAAAACGGAAAAAAAAGTACATGTAAATGTAGTTTGGAAATTTCAACCCGACATCGGATAGTATTTATTGATTTTGCTCTTAGTATGGCATGAAGAAGAAAGAGTGATCTTACTCATTAAAGTGTGACAGTAAGAGGACTTTGATTTTATCTGTCTATCCTCTGGGCCACCGCACCTCTGTTTACCTCTCAAATGTTTATTGTGCTCTTTCTAGGAAGCTCCAGAAAACATGTAAAACTGGACTAAAATTGATTATTAAACTATGCTGAAATATATATAAATATTTCCTGCTGCATCTAATTTATAACTTATTATATTCACTCTCAGGTGATTAGAAAGTTCTTCAATACCTAGTGAGCCACTTTTGTGACTGAGCTCTGTGAGAAGTCAAATAGTGAAGATGACAACGTGGATATGTCTCCCTCCAGTGGCTACTAATGGTATAGCATTTGAACTCCACACAACTACCTGACTGATTGAGTATCATTTACAGATGTAAATCACTTACAGCAGGAACAGTCTGGGTTGCAATTATATTCTCATATTATTTGCAAGCCTAATGCAGAAATTGCTTGGGGAAAGAAACTCCATTCATCATGCTTTATTTGAATTCTTTCAAATTTCTTTCTGTGTGTAACCTAGACTGTTTAGTATGTGCAACCATGAAGAAAACTAGCTTTTGTAACACTGAAATGACGAAGTCCCAGATAAATGTTTTCTAGCTCATATAGCACAAATAAGCATAAATAAACACATCACACTCCATAAACTCACAATAACAAACACAAAACCAGCCCTTAGCCAGTTGAAATTGCTTTATAAACAGTATGCTACATACGGAAATCCCCTTCCATGTAAAAGAAACAAGCTATATGGACACACATACACACACACACACACAGAAACCAAAAGATGGAGGAAAACTTGCCACAGCAAGAGAGCTGCTGGCAAAAGAAGTTGTCTTTGATCTGCGAGAAGGAAACAAAGGCATAATCCATGTTTCATAGAACACTACATGAAACACAAACATGCACACACACGCGCATACGCACAGTTAACTACCGGAGAGGCCACCTAAAGGAGGACTGCTGGATCAAAAGGACAAATTATCTAAGCGTTTCCTTTCCAGTGTGTTACTTGATACTTGTGGAGTCTCATCTTTTGATTGTAGGAGAGTTTGTTGTGGTAGGGAAACGCTGTAAATGCTCATTTGTTTGGTTCTAATGGAGTTTTTTTTTAGCTAAACACAATTTGATGACATAAATTTGTTTTGATTTGTTTGGCTTCATACATTTATTCTGTTTCTACATAGCACACAACATGTTTATCATGTTGTATGTATTCGGAGTTAAGAACCATCCATTAATTTTCTTACCTGCATTAAATTATCGAATAATTATGTTTTTTTGCATTGTAGTTGCACTGAAACTTAATATCATTTATCATCTACCCTTATGTTCATTTAATTCTATTTCAGTGCTTTTTTAGGTATCTTATAGCATTTTATGTCTTTTGAATTTCCAATTTTTTTGGAAAAGTGCTGTAAAAATAATTGCTTTGCCCAATGAGGGGCCCATGTGCTTTCGTTCATCATTTCAAAACTATGTGGGACAAATTTTCACCTGTGTGCGCACATGTGTGTGTGAGTGAGGCTACACTGCAGCCCTGCTTCCCTTTGACCCTCGCAGACACAGAAATATTTAGTTTTTAACGCCTTTTTTCCCCCTTAACCACCCGTGCTTCTAGGGGTCATGTTGTGGAATGTTGCACAGCTACCTGAGTTTTGGGAGGAGGATGAGAAGGAGGGGAGGTGAGAATAGAAAAAGGGAGTAGAAAGACATGAGGATAAAGCAGAGGAAGGAGCACACAAGTGGACAAGAGTGGGAGGAAAAAAGATGATGGCTTGCTGTGAAAAGGGAGAAACCATCAGAGGGAAAGTCAGGAGAGTTAAGAGGACAATGAGGAGGAGCTGGGGGGAATTAGGGACAAGTGGAGGAGTGAGAGTGAACAGGGAGCAGAGGAATGTGCAGAAGGAAGAGGACGGTGACAGAAAAGTGGGGAAACCTTTGCAACTCCCTCAGTTCAAAGCCAACAAGATAATGGCTGTGATAGAGGAATTAAACTGAGGCAGCTGATTTTGGGCCATGGGGGTGTTGAGCTGGCTCACAGAAGAGGCTCAATCAAATGGTAATGAAAAACGATTAGTCCAGCCACGGGTGGGATTAGTTGACTACACCCATGCATCTACTGCGCTCTTTCAGAGGCAGAAAAACACCATGGAACTATTTAAACATGGTTACTTTCAAGCACTCACGCCATCTTAAATGAGTCCCTAACTCTGACACAGTCACACAAGTCCGACTGAAGTAAACACGACGGCTCTGTCAGAGCTGCAGAGGTTTACCTCTGGACTGAACAACAACTTTGACATGCCACAACTTTCGACAACATCCACTCTCATTGTGATTGCTGTGGTTTGTTCAGATTGGAACGGTACCAAAAACGGAAATGAAGTCTTGTCACATTGACCCTGACTAAAAGACAAAGCACACTGTACACATTGAGACTATAATTAGTATTAATTCATTTGTAACCTGGGATGTTAGCAAGCTATTATTACAGGAATCATGGTCACAGTGTGACATGCACACAACATCACCGCCACGGCAATGCTCAAAAATACAGCAATGGACACACAATGGATCATCTATAGTGGATAAAAATTCCAATGATATAACTTCTTAATGTTCGACCAAAATAAAGAACAAAACTGAATGGAAGCATTTGTGGCCATCCAGGATTTATGGGTTTGGCTCACTGGATGCATTTCTACAGGCACGGACCTCAGCTTTTACAGTTTGAACAATGTTTGGGATAAACTCCCACTACATCAGACAATAAAAAGTTAAGGAAAACAACAAAAAGGCATGAAATGGCCTCTATAAGAATGCACTTTTATGATTTTGTGTTTCCAGAAAGCAATAAATTCAACTACGAGGCGTAACACCATCAAAGGCAAGAGTGCAGAGATGAATTTTGGTTCGTGTTTATATTTTGAGTGGGCCCATACCCAAATTCATGGAGTCATTTATGTTTGCAAGATGTTAGCAAGATAATCATTAGTGTAGCTGTGGTTTTAACATTACACATTAAGGAAGATGCAGCCAAGCAGCTGTTTGGTCTGGAAGTCTCTCTATCAGTTCATCTCCCATATCTCCTCTATCCCACAGCTTGAAGTTTTGTTCCCTCTAATCTGTGCCATCTTCTTCTCTTTCTTCCACCAGACAACACAGGCTAGCATCTTTAAACAGCTGTATCACCTCAACTCATCAAGGCATTTGTGTTCACTTTTCATATCTCTACATATACCCATTTATCAGGAATATAGATGGAGAGCTACAGTTTATTCCTATCACTGCACAAATGTTTCCGTCCATCTGTCAATATGTCTGATTCATAGTCTAATAAATGCAGTGGATGGTGCCAGGCTACCTTTATAGCCAAATAACTCACATTAGAGCCACAACACAATTTCTCTGTGTTTGTGTGAAGTGTTTGTCTCTCAATTGCACAAACATGCGGCGAATCACTGACTCCAGCTCACATTACATCAGAGATTTATTTGCTCTCCTCAGCTGCGAAGCATTTATATTCTGTCAGGCAAATATTAAAACCAAATGCTGAGTTGTAGGTAAAAGTCATTTAATATATTAGAAAAATAAGCTGCTATGCAGGAGGAAGTTAAGCTTAAATGAGTTATGAGGGTCGATAGCAGCAATCTTTCCAATTTTCAATGGAAGCTAGATCAAATTCTAAAAAATAATCTAAAAATTCTTTTTATAAAAATCAATATTTCATTAGTTGTGCATTACATGTATTGTCTATTCTATAGTGTCTTCTTCGATTGCATTAAATGCCTTTCTGCGAAGTTGCTTGCCACAAGCACAACTCAACCCTCTCAAAATCCAGTAGTTCAGCTCATACCAAATAATCACCCCTGACCTCTGACTCCCTGAGCTGAGCTTTGACCCTTTGGCTGACAGCCCTGATTTGGTATGAATGGCTATGAGAGGCTCCAGCATTCACAGAGGAGCAGCCCGCCAGAGTGGCACACAGATGATCAGCCTTGTTCCCCTCGTTTAATGATTTAGGAACACCTTACACAGTATATACATGATTAGATTTAGCAATTTGTAAATGTATAAGGTATATATGAGATGAATACTGGCGCACAAACACACCATCACACTACACAAACTAATAAGTATGCATAAACTGCAGTGTGCTCCCAAACAGCACATACGCATTCTATCCTTGACTTCATTCTGGAACACATGTTGCACATATTGAATCCCTTGTGTCTCGTGTGACTTGTATGAAAAGAATCACAGATCTGTGTAGATGAGGAGCTAATCAGTCTATGGATACATACCAAATATTACAGAATGAGTCGGACTGGAACTCATTTTGACCATATGACATGTACCTCCACCCTACTAAAACAGATTGCAGCCCTATGTACATCTGGCATTAAAATATGATTCTTATCAAGATCCTGAATGCCATCCAGATAAGGAAAACTGGCTTGCATGCTGGTTTTTTAAGTTATTTTCAATTGGACTTGTGAATTACCATAAATGCCCATCTGCACCTACAACAAGGAAATCAAGAGCCCAAGCAAAAATGTGTCCTTCTGGAACATGCGTGTCGGTGTGTGTATCCACAAGTACCTGTGTGGTGTAACATTTTATATCTTGACCCTGGAATGCATAAATGTTTCCTCTTCACATCCTGCACATTCATTAAATTGTTTTAATATCAGTGTAAACATTCCTGGTTGAGTAAAACGGCAGGAAATGCATGATCTATGTGAGAGAATGGTGGAAAGTTGTAGAACAGTGCACGTCTGAGTGAGCTCATGGGAGATCCAGTGCTAAGCACAAGTTCAAAGTGGAGATCAGTGACTGAGATGAGCAATACTACCTCACGGAATAATAAGTATTAAAAAGTACGTGCAACTTTTAACTGAATAATACAGCTGACAATCAGTGGTGGTGTGTTCACTTGAGTAAGACTTGATGCTTTCGATATCCAACTGGACTGGAAATTTGGTCCATAAACATTCAGCTAAAACTTCCCGTTTGTGGGAGTAAGAAAAATCCATCTAAAGCACCATGTTTGCTCAGGGAGGCAGCATGTATAACTGGTTATTATTCCCGCAATAAACAATCTTTTCTCCTCACACTGACATTCAGTCAGTCACTATCTCTATATCTCTCCTTCCTGCTGCCTCTTTTCTCTCACTCTTTTACTTTTGTGTAACTAAAGCTGGGGCCTCCCAGTGACATGAGCCCTGCTCCTGTAAAACTAATAATGACAGAGATTTGTGCAGGCTTAGCATTCTTTCTCCCTTTCAGCACAAGACACTGAAAATGGACTGAGGGGAGGGAAAGGGAAGGGGTGAGGTCTAGAGTTAAGGTGGGGG
>OMNV01009028.1:24750-59976 GCA_900303265.1 Brotula barbata
GAGGGAGATGGATGAAAAAGGGTGAGGAAGAAGAGAAGTGAGACCAGTGAAGCACATAAGATTCAGAGAGAGAGAGAGAGAGAGAGAGAGAGAGAGAGGCCCCTTTCCCTGAAACACACCACATGCTTTCATTCTTTATGGGTCAATGCCACTGAAATCACACTGCATCCTCTGCAAACATATTAGTCAGCCCACACATCCACATCCACACTCATGTTCACCTACTGAGGCATGCACTGGTCAAGTATTCCCACCAATGCTGTCACATAAATCGTACACAACCTGTCCCTTTACATCAGGAATGTACACATCGATGTTGGATGCATTTATTTGATAGTTAAGCGTGTGTGTGTGTGTGTGTGTGTGTGCTTTAACACCAGGCTGCCGGCCACCAAGAATTCCCAACCCCATACTTAGAAAAACCGTTAATTTCTCCTCCTACGATACCGCAGGCATGCGAACCAAAGCCACGACAACATGTATGTCCCGACCGCACATACATACGATTCTGACAAAGACCACCAGATGTGCTGTGGGATGCGGCAAGAGGGCAAAGGGGGAGGTCTCTCTCACACACTGCCCTCTCTGAATGTCTCCCATTTGCACTCTCCCCTCCCTCCTTTCACTCCCTCCCCTTCTCCCTCACAGAGACGTGTGTGTGCCATGCCAGCAGACGTTTCAACTCTCTCCCCTCAGCAACTGATGCACGGACAGCTGCCGTTTCTCCCTTCGCCTAACTTTTTTCCTCCGTCCTTTTTCCCCCCTTTACACTGCCTCCATTCATTCCTTCCCTCTGTCAGTCTGCTCTGTACTTTTCTTCCGGCAGATATAAAGCCAGGCCCTGTTTGAAGGAAAGAGCTTGTGTAATCTCTGGCTGCACATGAGCGCCGGAGACTCTTGGTCCAACTGGAAAGGCACCGCAACAGAGGACTTGAGAGCCCCTACAACAGAGGGAGAAAGGAAGGAATACACACACAGGAAAGGAGGCACAGGGGTGCGGGACGACTGTGGTGATCATGCCGGGCTCACTGCTGCTGCTGTCCCTGTTGGTCCTGTCCTCAGGAAGTGATGCCGGGCGGATCAGGAAAAGAGGACTCAACCATAAGGTGGGGCTGCCATCCTCACTCTTGACTTTTGTGTATCTGTGTGTGTCATTACTTTCTCTGAGTGAAGTACAACACCGACTCTGTCACAGGGCTTTGAAGTTTGTGGTTGAGGTGAGCAGCTTTCAAGCTCACATAACCCAGATCACATAAGTCTGCACAGAAAGATTAGAAAGTGAACGTTGTTTAAAAGTTAAAAAATAAGAGCCACCGAGTTTCACTTTGACCAGAAGCTGCTGCAGTGTAACAGGTTGGTATACGTTGCAGATTGCTGGGTTTCCATATGGGGGGAGACAGAGAGAGAGAGAGATACAGAGAGCCCTCCTTTCTCTAACCCCACAACCACGTGTTCCTCTCACTAAACCACCCTCCGATTTCCCTCTTTCAAATCTCTCCCTTTCCCCTCTCCCTGTGTCCCTCTCTCTCTCTCTCTCTCCTGCCCTCTGGAGCAGCGTCTTGCTGGACGCTGCTTCAAAGCCGCCTGTAATTGGAACATGCTGAGACGGCTGTGCTGATGGACTTTGTGTCTTTTTCGCTGAAGCATTTAATATCTGCGTCTTTCAATCATTCAGTCATTTTTTTAACCCCCCCACCCATCTATACATGCATACATAAACACTCATATAAACACAGCACTATGAAATGGTGTCTTTAGAGGAAATAGATTTCTGACAATCTCAAGAACACCAGTGTGCTAAATACCCGTCTTTCTACCATTACACCTTTGTTTAGTTATACACTATTAGAAAATAAAATTTCACTTTCACTCATTTCACCTAAATTAAAATGAACTACAACCTCTAACAGAGGAAAAAGTGGGATTCCAGTATAGTATACTTGAAATTGGAGTTTCTCAAAGCCCCATTATTACAGCAGAGCGATCAGCTGACAGTTGTTTTCTTCTACTTGCTTTGATTTGATATTATGCAAAAACATTCTTAAATATGGTTTACAGAAAACACGACTAAATGAATGACTGCAAACCAAATTATGCCACAGTGAAAACCTAACTTCTACAACAAGACACATAAAATAAACTATATTTAAAGAACAGTCAGATGATCGCTCTCAGCATCGATGTGTCCACCTTCGCTTATCTCAACTTGCTTCTGCCTCAAAGTTCAAAAGTTACCTTCAGCACTTTCTCCATTTCCTGTCTGAGTTTGAAAGAATACCAAAGAAAGAATGTGATGAAATAAATAAAAGAAAGAAAGAACGCAAGAGTTGCAGTAAAGGTGACATCAGAGGGACGTAGAGCAAATGCAGAGACACACAGATGAAGGCAGTGAGGGTAGATAGGAAACAGGTGGGACGGTGTGAACAGAGGAAGGGAACGATTAAGGAGGCATCACAGAAATGATACTAATTAGGAGTAACAGACTGCAAACGTTTGCTTTTTGTGAGTGGGCGTGGTCGCAATGTTTCAGTCTGGATTCTAATCTTATAGATGAAAGCATACAGTACAGTATCATTAGTCCCGTTTCACAAATTCCTCATTTATCACACCCACACCGCACACACACACACACACACACACACCTGGTTACATGCCTGAGCCTGTCTGAATGCACACTATGGTTCATCTTTACAGTTCCATTTATTTGACTGGATGTGTACACTGTTATGACAGGACCTGGAATTAAGGCCGAGGCCTGCAGATGCTCAGTAACGTGCATCCATCCGGCTCTACTCTGGCTGACTGTTAGCTTTGGCCCGAGGCCTCCGCTGCTGCTCCTCACACAACACAAATCAGATCCACACACTGCTGCTTCAACACTTTGAATGTAACGCAGTCTGCGTTTAGAGCTTGTCTTACTGTTTCGAAAAACGCAGGAGTCGTGGTTTCAATAAGGCGATGGCATCGGATGAAAAGTGACAGTTTGATTGTGATGTCTGAGAAGCAGCATGTATTATATTAAATTCACACAGCGTGAATGTTTAAAGACAGACAGAAATTCATACGTGCTGACACACAGAAGCCTCACTTTTCTGGCAGAGAACGATGAAGAGAAATGTTGGGAAACTGTACAGTGTTTTCATTTTCAGTTTCCATATACTGCTGAGTGAAGAACAATATCTTGATTCTTTGGGTAGTAGAATATTTTCAGGTCAAAAAGTTTCATAGTGCTGCTTTCAGTCTGTTTTGATCAGGTGAGCTGGCTCTTTTTTATTTTTCACTAGCTGCCTCATATGTTCCAGACATTCCTTTAGTTTGGCAGCAGAGAAACTTTCCCTCTTATACTAACTGTTAACAACAGACAGCCTATCTGTGTGTATGTGACACCACAGATGTACATCCGAAAACTAGACATCAAAGTACACAAAAGTAATTATGAAGTTACAGAATTATCAGCCAAGTGTGATACTGGTCCAGTTTTGCAGTATAAATGTGAAGGGGAGACATCAGATTTCTATTCTCCAGCTCTAAATCTGTGTCTGGTTTGTATATCTCTGTGCTGTGCTGTGCTGTTTGTTCCTCTGCACGTCAAGGTTAGACATCATTGCTGAGAGACTCCTTTACCCAGAATATAGCAAACTAGGAACACGGGAATGTTGCAGTTAGAGAAAGAGAAGGGGACAGACAAAGGCAGGGACGCCCTCAGACAGACGTGAACGTCACACACGGGCCTGCTGGCAGTGTGTCTACGCGAGGGCAAAAGGCAGACAGGAGTGTAAATAAACAAAGTGGAACATCAGAGAGATGTGCGCAGGATTGCGTGATAGAGCTCTGGGTATAGACCAGACATGGCAGCCCTTTTGAAACAGAAGGACAGACAGAGCGATGAACAGACACCCAAAGGGGCCTGAGAGCTAAAACATTAATGTGGTGGAAAAACTCACACATACTGTAGATGTGGACATGTGCAGTATACATGTGTCATGGCTGAAACGCAGGAAATTTGTTTCTCTGAACCCTTGAAGACCCCAGGATCAGTACAGTAAATATACAGGAAACATGACTGACTTTTAGGGTATACAAGAACACATACATACACACACACAACCAAATAAACAGGAAGGGCATACTTGTCTGGCTAAATAGTGAGTTTTGTAGCAAACTCTAAAAACAGATCGGATATGAGACAAGGAGACAGCCAGGGGCCATTAAGTCCATTATCCAATCAGGCTTTGTAGTCTCCATTCATAGATCTCAATTTAACAGCCAACTTTGTGATTCAGTACGGCTCCACCATGTTCACTGGCGTCCAGACACCCATCTATGAAATGACTGCAGCCAGCGAGGTGCAGCAGGAGAGCAACAACATTTAACACAAAGCCTGATCCAAAAGCTTCAGCTCAAAACTTGCATTTACTGTATAATCTCCAAGTAACCTTTTTGAGTTGTGACTGTAAAAGCTACACATTGTTCCCTCCACACTCCAATGGTGTGAATCCACCCACCACCACCCAAATAACAGTCCACCCACAGTACTCACAGCTGCCAGAACAAATTACTGTGTGTTTATAGCAAAAACACATAGAGTGTGTGTGTGTGCGTGCATGTGTGTGTGATACTAACGTCGGTGCCAAACGTTTGATTTCATTTCTCTAGTTGGTCTGAAAGATAGCTCACTAAACCGATCAAATAAACAGCAACACTGTAATGATGGTGTACGGTTCACAAACTGATTATCTAATGACCAATGTAAAGTACACTAAACACCCAGTGCCGTCTTTTTTTACTCCCTTGACCTGTCACTTGTCCCAAAATACATTATCAGTTAGCTGTGGTGTACCATCAATCATCCAGTACCTCTTAAAGAAAAAAAACAAAACAGTATATGAATAAAATATTATATGAATAGAATATAAGGTGAGTACGGTATACTAAAAAGGATGATGTATCACGGTTACAGCTAAAGAACATGTGTTGATGTTGCCATGGATGAAGGAATTCAGTTTAATGTGCAGCAGATGGAAACTTTTTCATTCCATCTTCGTAGTAAAATCTTTGAGGAATGAGTGGTAATGTTTGTCAAATGCTCTGCTGGATCTGCTTTTACCAAATTCAGCAAGAATTTTTCCTTGAGAAAAACAGCTGTTTAACTCAGTGACCTGCATGTAATCAAAGCAAAAGAGAAAAATGTAAAAAGGATTACGAGAGGTACAGAATGGGGCTTGTCAGCCTTCTTCGCAACAGTGGAAAAGTCTGCTTGTGTGTGCACTGTGCATCTTGGCCTACGGTTACGTTTCAAGAAAAGCTCTCAGACTGTGTGAAGTGTACTTCTACTCATCTCGGGGTCTTGTGGCCTACTTTCACCCTGACAGACCAAAAAAGTGTTTGTTCCCACGCTGAATCTCCCTCTCAGTCCAGGCCCACACTTGCAGTGAGACTACACACACCACTGTGGCTCACTGCTGCCCCCTGCTGGTTACACGTGCTAATTAACATATGAGAATAAAATGTAACCATTTGAGCCTATAATTGGTCCAATTCAGGTCAGGTGCTCGTAAAATAATGGCTACAAGCAACAACTTGCATTTTAAAAACCACGGGCAAGACATACAGCAAGACAAGAAGCTCCAGAGAGGAAAGCAGAATAAAAACATTGTGAACTTAAAGAAAAAATGCAAACTCCTCACGTTATGTTGATTATTAGTTTCCAAACGCTGCTATACCTTGTGTTATATGATAAACAATTAAACAGATAAGTTTAAAAGGTCAAAGTCTGGCGAGAATCTTTATAACTTTTGTCTGTATTTCAGTTTTCATTAAGCCTAGAGATCAACAAATTACAGCAGCAATTTCACCAAAACAATTCACGAGTGTATCAGATGAGTTAATCGAATCCACTACATTCTTTCCAGCAACCCAACTCATGAAACAGTTCAGTCCAGTTCAGCTCTCAGCAGAAAATACAACACAATCCGGGTTTTCACAACAGTTCCACCAAAACAGCAGCAAACCAGGAAATAACCCAGACAGAGCGTCCCTGATTGGAGTTTTAAACGGCCACATACAAAACCAAATCAAACCAAACAATTCACAAAAATAACACAGCGTAGTTTCAATGTACTCACAGTTCTGAAGCTCGTCAGGCAGTGGGTCCGTGTCAACATTGTGGCTGTTTGCTAGGAATGATTACGGCAGGTTAGCTCCATTTTCCAACCACAACGCTCCATGTGAACTTTGAAAAACGTCTCATTCGCCACTAGTCTCAGTCCAGCGCCGTAAACCGTCTTAATTTGTCGTTCATAGACGCAGTTAATTATGTTTTTATTAGTACGTTGCTGTTACTCGTGTGTGTCGCTTGTTGGTCACGCTGCGACGGAATGGTAGAAAAGGGGGACCGGAAGAGGAATTGATTGGGTCAAGATGTCAGTCATTTATGATGATTGATTGATGACTTGTAACGGAGGTGTACGTCCATTGGCGGGTCATTACTCATTTCATGTGCAGGTATGTGCAAGGGAATACAACCTCTGTGACAAGTCATATATGTGTCAACCCAATACAGAGAACAGATCAAACTAACACCCAGATCGAAGCCCTAGTTGTGTAACTTCACTGTAGATAGTTCCAGAAAATCCTTTTTTTCCCCCTTGCAACCAAACTCCCAAAACAGCTAAAATACCTACATACTTAAAATACAAAATACTTCATTTCATGTCAAGAAGGGCCTGTGCCACAGCTAGTGAGACAGGACAGGTTTTGACCCCTTGACAGGCCAAACCACATCCACACTCTCATGAGACATTTCCATGCCTTTCTTACTCTGCCAGGACTATGAGTACCCAAACCATTCCCAGTCCACGCAGCTCCAGAAGAATGATCGGTGTCCCCCACCACCCCAGATGCTGCCGGAGCGAGCCTGCGAGGTGCCAGGCTGCCGCTCAGACTCGGAGTGTGAGCGCCATAAACGCTGCTGTTACAACGGCTGCATCTACGCGTGCCTGGAGTCTGTTCAGCCACCACCAGGTCAGCTCAAACAACAGACAGCCGGCTGTACGCTCAGTGTAATATTTTCAGAAAAACTGCAAATAATGCATGGTTCAGTTGTTATAAACAGTATGTTCTGTATGTATGTATGTGTGTGTGTGTGTGTATGTGTGTGTGTGCGCGCTGAGCAGTATTGGACTGGCTTGTGCAGCCCAAGCCTCGGTGGTTGGGTGGGAATGGTTGGCTACTAGATGGGCCTGAGGAGGTTCTGCAGGGTGAGTACACACACCTAAGCTGACACCTGGTATTATGTCACTTTTTAAGTGTATTTTTAATGGTCAATACGTATTGTGCTTACCAGCTGAGGCCTGCAGTACAACAGAGGATGGAGATGAGCCTCTCCAGTGTCCTACAGGATACGACTGTCACATCATCAACCCAGGAAATCCTGGCGCTGGCATACCTAACCGGGGACAATGTATCAAGCAAAGAGGGAACCCTGGTAAGACTGTTAGATTATATACCAATATGACATTTAAGTGACCAAAGTGTAAACATGATGCCTCTGAAATGGCTTTGTTTTTGCTTGTCTAGATGGCCGAGCCTTCAGGCACAAATACTTCAAGGACTACAAGGACTACTTAGGTAAGTGAGGTAATAATAATAATAATAATAATAAATGAACAACTTACTGAATCTGCATTAGTGGAAATCAATGAATTAACCTGCCTGACATGATGATGTGCCTTTTTTGACAGCTACCAGTTCTAATAATGCAGTAGGATATGAAAAACATAATCCCAAGCATCTGGGTTGAGGTAGATTTTCGATGTATAATTTTCAAACCACAGTAAAATCACACAAAGTAATGTGTAATAAATTTAGATCAATCATCAATCGTGTTTTTTTTTTGTTTTTTTTTCATAGATCAACCTCATCTATGATCTGCCTCAGCTATGACACAACCTCATCCATCAGCCCACACTTGAAACAGGATCAGCTCAGACCTCCAGCTGCTACCTCCTCTCTGTAAAGTCCTGCCTCTCATTCATGGAGTCTTTGGAAAGAGACAGAGCGCTCTGTCTTTCATATACCGTACACAGCCAATGACTCCGAGTGCTTTTTCTCTCTCTCTGTATGTGGAAAAATGGAACCGAGGGTGTAGCAGAGGAGGGGGGGAGCAGGTTGCACACCAAATTGTTGTTTATCAAATAAGAAAAATATAGGAATTTATGCTATTTTTCAATTTCTTGACTCTCTTTTCTTCCTTAGCCATCAAACTTATTCTCATAAACACACTCTGGCAGATGATGGCTGGTCAGTGGAGATAATCAATACCAGGTGGCCCTGTTAATCTGTCTCTCCTCCTCTGGAAGGACGCTGGTCCAATTTCCTGCTCGGAAATCTGGAATATTTTACAGACAATGAGGAAAAATCCTGCTGCATGATGACTGCAATTTAAACTCGACTCCAAACGTGATTAAACTTAAATAACTCTAAAGACGTGAAGGAATAACATGTGCCTCTGGAAATTGACTGTCTCTGTGTTTAAGACCTGGGAGCAGCTGTGAGTTTGTTTCAGTCAAGAGATGTAGAAATTTAGAGGAAAATAACTGAATGAACCAAAGGTCATATTCTTGCTGTCTAACAGATTATTAAACCTTTGTTTTCATTCAAGGTAACAAATGTATCGTGCATCATGTAACATGTATTAACTCAGAACAGTGCAGATATTTAAAACTGGTTAAATGTTTGTCTCTGTTATATCCAAGCTTCATTTTCTTGAGTTGCCTTCCAACTTCAGCTGCATAAACTATCTTTTCAAATGAAACAGTGCTCAGTTCTCAATGCTGCCCATAAAATCAGAAGAATAAGCTGGTCATATATAAGCTGTAGGTGTAAAACAGCAGGTGGAACCATTATCTGGGTGCAGGATCAAAGTGTTGAAGAAAGTTTCCATGTAACTGGTGCTAAAATGTTGCCTTGTTTATTCTAAATAAAACATGAATAAGATAAGTCTGGTTTGTTGTGGTCCTTTTGCAAGGAAAATTGAGAAGATACATTATTCTGTGATCACAGATGATCTTTTAATAGAGAATGCAGCAGGAGAGACTGCTGGACATTCAGGTGCATTAACATAGCAACGTGTGTGTCTTTGTTATGTGCTTAAACAAATCAAACGTTTAAATTACAGCATCTTGTAATATTGTGGGTACTGAAGAACAACATACATTTTTAATAACCTCATGCTAATGAATGAATTAGAGGTTCAGACAGAAACCTGGCTTTGTCATGTGTTTCTCATGTAATTATGCTGAATGTACTCTATGGCTGGTAATGGCACTCATATACTGTAAGGTACAGTGTTTGGAAACTCTATAGCACAGTGGGGGGTCTATCTCTCTCTCTCTCTCTCATACACACACACACAATCATGCACACACCTACGGATGCATCAGAAGCGGAACGTGAAGCTTTGGATAAGCTGCTAACTGCTGGTCATGTCTCATCTGTCTGCCTCATCACTGCAGCCTTCTTGATTTATTTCACCATGAGCACACCGAACAAATCATCAGAGAAAAGGTGAGTGGAAAACTTGACTGTATTCATTTTGCCCTCTATACAAGCCTTTAAAATCCCTGCAATGTTTCTATAGGAATTTTTAATGTATTGGCATGAGATTATTAATCACAATTAACAATTACTGCTTTTATGAGTTTTCCCACATCATTACGCTTACACTGCATTACAATATTACTGTAACAAACAGACGTATGTTTTCATTCTGACAGCACTCCTTTATAAGAGAGGCAAATAAGTGAAACAAACTTGTGCCCAGAAGATGTCAGTGTAGCTTCCCCAACCATTGCTCCACTGATCAGACTTACGTTTTACAGCTGTAGCTGTCCATCAGCCAAATTAGAAATATATTCATGTCATGTCATAAATTCATGTCATTTGAACATTTGTTTACAAGCAACATGGCTTTGGTTTTATTTCCTCAGAAGTTTGGGAGTTGGATGTCAAAGTACATAATTAGTTTATTTTATTTTCGTAGCTCATAGCCTTTTATCTCTACACATGCATGTGCAGTCTTGTAAAAATATTACTCATAGACTATTAACTTATAGACAATTACTTGCCAATGCAGTGTGACCTCTTGTGTAATGATATTATCTCTGGTATTTGTTTGAACAGAAAAACATGTAAACTGGATAAGTTATTAAAGGACAGAAAAGGAACATTTCCTCTACTGATCAAGGTAGGAAGAAGCCATTTTTCAGATGTGTAATTTTTAGGTTGTTCTTGTCTTTCATTAGCCTTTTCTCTTCTATGCCACAGTCATTTATTTTAATATGCGGCAGTTGACATATGGCTGCCATGTTGGCCATGGGCATGGGCAGGCATCCAGCAATCCTATACTGGATGCTGTCTCGTAATATAGTAATGCTATTTGAGGGATTGTGTGCACTCAGCAGAATGTTTTATTAGGGAACATTCTCTTCCTTATGATGTTGGTGCCCTTTCCATGGAGCTGCAAAACATGTACCATCCATTTTGCTTATGTTGGAAAAGCAAAACCAACCAAAGGAAACATTAAAAGCTCACCTCCTGTATCTCATATCAGGCAGGGCCCTTTGCTTCATGGAAAAATCCAAAACATTCAGATAATGTTTTGGACAGATTAAAGCCTTTTTAGAAGGAGTGGCACACGCCGTAGGATCATGGCCATGTTTATTTTTGTGAACACGACACATGTGAGGTAGGCTATTGTTTATCAGTCCGGTGCCGTCCAGCTGTTATGCTCAGTGGACAGTGGAAGAGGGAGTGTGCCTCCTCATTATTTTGATGAACCATGGCCCTGATAGGGTTTCTCATCACAGCTTTGTCCCACACTGACACCGGAACCCTACAATTAAAGCCAGCAATTTAGCCAGAGAGCTCACCTCCACTGAACTACAGCTGATATCAAGTTTGTATCAGTGACACTGAGCACAGAGTTCACGCTGCTGCATTACATTTCATCAGTGAAGAGACAAGAACTGAATATGTGTGTGTGTGCGGTGTATGTTGTGTCCATGTTTATTATGTGAGCTTGTGAGCTTTCATTTGTGTCTAGTTAAGCAGTCCTATGCCTATGGCTTGCTGTCGGGGCAATTTCAGAGCTCCAGCCTATCATATTTCCACCATAATAAACCTATGTATGGCAGCATCTTCTCCACTGAGGAGGACTGTTATACCTCCTACTGCTCCACACAAGACTGTGAAAGTCTGGCCAGGACAATCAGTCTCACTGCCAGGCCCATGAGCTCACGTGTGGGACATTTGCTGCAGGTTTCCATGGAGAGGAGGTGTTGTGGAACTCCTTCGTAAAGGACAGCTGGACTGTGACACTCCCCTAGTCTGACAAACATTGATTGAATTTAGAAAAGAATGTTAGTTAAACAGCCACCCAGGGAGATTTGTTAATGAGTGCCCGGCTTAGATGCATGTTCTCTTTCTAACAATGAGTCACGCAGTACAGAGCTGCTAAACACGGTAACGGCAGCATCCTCCCCCATTTCACCTCCTCCTTCAGTCTCCATAGGAGCATGACCAATGTTGTGTAATAATTTGCAATGTCCTGTTTGTCCATACAAATATTGTTACATAAGACTATTCGGATGTTGTTACCCTGTAAGGCACACTTGTTCCTTTATATATGATGTTATGAGTTGAAACATGTTAGGTTGTTAGGGGATTTTGTCCAAAATATGATTTGCTAATATAATTAGCACAGGAAGTACTGTTACTAAAATCACCAGCAATGATAATGATACCACTAAATAAATAGGCTCTCATTTATACTCATACGTCTGCCAAGGTGGTCTAGACAAAATTTGTCTTGTTCCAATAATACACTGAGCTAAATAGAAATGGACTTTTTCAGTCTTAATCATATCACTCATCCTAATAAATCATAGCAAGGAAGTAAACCAGCATTTCCTGAATGTTCTTTGAATCTCATAGGTGGGTGTAAGTCTACCTGGGCATGTTGTACTTCCATTCAAGCCTCACTTTGTGGTTAGGGAGAGGAAGGTATTGTGAAGATAAAGGATCTGTGCCGTCTTGTGTTTCTGGGTAAAGCGCGAAGTCATCTGAGGACATAGTGTGTGACCTATCAGCTGCAAGAGATGCCTGGCCATCATCACTCAGACCGGCCTAGCTGCAGGACCTGGTCTCCTCGATCCTCAGGTTCTCAAACCAGGCAGGGCACAGTCTGGGTCATTCAGGTCAACACCTGCACTAAACATGATACACACCTATGATCTCACATTGCTATTTAGCACCTACCATAAATGTTACTGAGCAGAAACACACACATACACACATGCACTTTGATTATGAACAACCACATACACACTTTAACACCTGCACCAATCTTTCTCCACAAGTGACTCAGAGGTCTCAGAGAAGTGTGCCAACTTTTTCATTTGATCGGTCTCATCTAAATAACCGCAAAGTTTTCCTTCAGACCCCGACATGGGGCCCTGGGTCAGGTCAAATTCCAGGTATGGGAAGCAGAAGATCTTGGCTGAATAAATGATTAATGAGATAGACGTGCAAAGCAACAGCCAGATAAGTGATTATGAGGAGGTGATAATGTTGCTTTGATGGGCTTGTGGTGTCGTACTGGTCACATCGCTGAAGGTGATCAACGAGAACATCTCTTGATATTACTAATCTTCAACTACAGCAGTACATGTGAAATACTCGCACAGCTTTATCCTAAAATCAAGACTCTATGAATGTGTGGATCGGGTGCCAGCATGATCATTCTGAGTCAAACTGTATAACTGAGGGAATGCAAGTCAGCGAGAAGATCACAATTGTTCTCTCGATATGCCTCCCACAGAGAGTCTGCAGTATATGATCCACGCAATGCATTTGGAGAGTCATTAACCCTCTGAAAACTGTCCACACTCATTGGTGCCAAAAAGTACAGACAGTCTGCCCACTGTGCTCCATCAGACAAAATTCATTTCCATATGGCATGCCTGGCAACAGCATAATCCTTGACACAATACAGACAACTCACCTTATCTGTATTAGTTGAACAATAAGTCTGGGTAGACATACTTGCAGGCAAGAACTGCTGCATCATTCTAATTTTTCCAAGCTCCCGCATTGATTGTGTATTTGTTGGCTGCATTGCTGTGGAATAGTAGATCGACAGAGAGACAGTTGGATGGAAAACTGAACTAATAGAGTTTCCTGTGTGTTGACAGAGTTGAGGGTATTAGGTCAGATGAATGCTCTTACACTCATGTCTTACAAATGTCTTAAGAGGATTATAGATAGATATAGTATGATAGACGAATCAGAATGTTAACACCTCTCTCCTGCAATGAACCCCTTGCATTGCTTGTCTGACCCCTTGAGTTCATGTTACTGCTATTGCACACAGGATATATTAAGGATTATATTATTTATCTCACCCTCGTTACCATGCTACCGAGAGGCTCTCCACATGGATAATGAGATTTTCTTTGGCCCAGGCCCTGCTTACTTTCCTGTTGTGTCAACACACAGCTACACCCACACACACCACACATACAATTGTTTCGTATTCATGATGGATAATGAGGCTGATCATGCCAGCTTTCATTCAATTTGACTTGATTGTTCATCATAATAGTATCTTTTTGTGAACTTGCTCCATATAGCAAAGCATGACAGTGTACAGTGAACCTGCTAGCCACTCATACTGTACCCACACTATCTGCTGCCAAATGACAGCAAACACTGATATCGTCCCATCTGCCTGGCAGTGCACTTTGATAGTTCACTTTGTGTCATGTGGCGCCTGGCAGCTGGGACCCAACAGCATGTACCAGGTTAAAGCTGGATAAATAAAGCTCATTTGGCCACCGTGTAACCTTGTCTCACCTGGCCTGGTACAGTTTAGCTCATCTTTTGTTTTTTTCACTCCATTCAGATCTACTCTAAATGGTTCAAAACAATGGAAAATGATGTGTTCCTGGGACACCAACAACTCAGTACAGAGCTGTGGTGTAAACATAGCAAATGTAAAGCCAAAAGATGTGTAGGACAAAGACGAATACAGCATCTACCATGCTCTCTGACTGTACTAAGCATTACCACTAGCTGACAGGGCAGAAGTTATATAGCCTGGGGCTGTCCGGTACAGATGTAGCATCATTTTGTTCTAAGTGATTATACATCCGCTAACTAAGAAAACATGAAATGTGAAAACAGTTTGAAGACATTATCAACATTATAAATGGAATGTGGTCATACTGTGAAATGACCATGACTTCAAGGATTATTTGTGTGAAAAGAATGGTTATCCTCATTGGGTCAACCACAATGACTCTCTGGTGAATAATTCAACAATATAGAGGGAGATGTTAAAAGCTGATTAAAAAACCTATGATGACTGCATAGTCAGCGTCTTTGTCCTGTCCTGCCTTGGAGTCTGCTATAAAGTATCCAGCAGGCCAGAGGCAGCCTGGGTGTGGTGGGATAAGATTTCACCTACACGCATTATTTGTCAGCCAGGCTGCTGCATCCCACAGGGGTTTGTAGCAACAGCAAAGCCAAGGAAGAACGACTGAGGAGGGGAGGAGGAGACCAGGAGGAACATGGTGGAGAATATGACAACTCCGTGAGCTTTGTCTCCAGGAAACAGTGGCGAGTAAGAGAGGGACTGGGAAGTTACGGGCGTCTGCTGAGTCTCATGGGAGCCCCATTAGAGCTGTGCTTCCTCCGTATCCGACTTCCTCAGCCCCATGAAGAGCTCACCTGGGAGCATGATGGGACCTCTCTGCCTCTCTTTTTGTCTCTCCACCCCCTCCACTCTGTCTGTCTCTCTCAAAATGCAGTCCCAGAGGCCTATTTGACAAGAAGCTAAGTACCAGGCCCTGCTGTGTCTCCAGCTTAGGATGGGTCCCTCGTCGAGTCCTATCCATACGTCAGTGGCAGCAGCAAAAACAGGGCACTCCCTCACTGATTACAGCAACGGCACAAAGCAGCAGCATCCTTGCAGTGTGTGCCAACATACTGCCTCTCCTCCGTCTGCCTACCTCTCTACATCCCAGAGCAGAGAAAAGGACTTTGGGGGAGCCTGACAACGGAAACAATCCAGAGGCTCTGAGGTCTCAAACAGCTGGACTAAACATGACTTTGTGACTTAATATGAAGCCCCCCTTTTCCAAGATGTGAAGAGCTCCAGGCATCACTGCATTGAACACATCTTCAGGAAATGGACACACCTAAGGAAGACTGGGCGGAATAATAACAGAACTCCACTCTACCAGAAATGTTTTTTTGAAGTAAGAGGAGGATTTTGTCTTGTAATAAGTATCAGCGATACTTACAGTTTCTACAATAAAAATATAAAGGATTGCTGCAGGCCTATCATCATCATCATCATCAAGATCATAATTATCATTCTTTGTTTTGCTCCTGAAATAAGAATGCCTCTCATATCTGCCTGCTGAATAAATCCCTGGACTGGAAGAAGCGTCTAGTGGCTGAGTGGGCTTCCAGGTGTGGTTGTGGCAGCATGGGGGAGATGTGCAATGTGCGAAGACGTGACCTCATCTCCCTGTTGTGGTTTTAGTCTGCTCCAGGGCTGCTGCTGGGCTAGGAACAGGAGGGTCCAACCAGAGGTATGTTTGGAAGCAGTAAAGGCAAAATTCCACCGTCCCATTTACCCACAATCAAAACTGAGTGTCCTGTTAGCTGCACTGAAGCCTCTATTTTTACAATCTCTTTAGTAGCCAAGCATTTGTTTTGGTTTGTTTCAGGCGTATCATTTGGCAGTTCATTAGTTTTTGTTTGTCATGGATATTGTTTCTGTGCTGTTTTGTACATAGGAGACAAAACCCCCACAGCATAATGACAGTCCCAGATGGACTCTGGTAAGGTTTACAGTGGTTGGTTTCCTAGCTGCTAGCAATTGTATAGTTAAACCTGTGAAGTAAAAATTATCATTCAAAAACGGATTATGAGAGAAAGTCTGCTGATTTTTCTGTTGTTAAGATGCTTTGTAGAAAGCAAAAGTAGACCTGTGACAAACCAAAAGAGATACATCTTGCAACAAATGCAGGATGAAATAATGGGCAACATGTCATTATCTCTCTCTCTCTCGCTCTCTCTCTCTCTCTACACACACATACACGTATATGAGTATGTCAGACTGAGTGTCTGTCCAGGAAAAGCCCTTCTGTGATTTGCTTTCATTGTTCACTGTTCACTGGGTTGAATCACTTTGCAGTGTAAAGAGAGAACAGTATTGCTGCTGGGAAATTAATTCTTTGCATTTAATCCATCCTAATTATGAGGAGAAGTGGTCAGCACTCACATGCACAGGCAAACACACAGACACTAGCGCTTGGGGACCAACTCCAGATCTTCCGCCTTGCCCCGGTCAAGGGCAACGGGAGGAGTAATTATCCTAACAGACACAGGGAGAACAAGCAAACTCTGAAAACTCCACACTTGTGGTGGTCCATCCCGTGACTTGAACGCACAGTCTCCTTGCTGTGAGGCAACTTTGCTAAGCACTAGGCCACTGTGCTGCTCAAAATAGCTGTTGGTGTTGGCAGAGAAACGTCCAGAACTGGACTAAAAAGTCAAGACACCTTATCCTTTAGGCCACATAACCAAAGCTATGCCGTGCGTGAGATATATTACTTTTTAAATCTACCACTCTCTCGTACATGGAGGCGTAAAAGCAATAAAGTTATAAAATGAACAATACTTTCAACCACTTTCAACCTGCTCCAGATGTAATCTACGTACATTATACAAGATGATTTATCACCTATTGCACTTCATGTTGTTGTAAATTAGGACAGATTTTAAGATTTTAAGTGTCTCTCCCCTATGAGAAGTAATTAGAGCTCTAAGTGTTCCCAATGGACTACTTTTAGCCCCTCTTTTAGTCTCTGTGTAAGCCTCATTCTCTTGAAGAAGGACTCTAGTAACTGGGGCCAATCACATTCTGAGGCTCAGTCTGAATCTTGAAACTGTTTGGGAGTATGCTGTATCAAATCTAGCACTGTGGATGTGACTACATTATGGGTTACTGCTCCTTTAATGTCTTATTAAACCTAGAATGCTGAGTGGAGAGTTGAGGAGAATGGATTAGGAGCACACAATAAGGACAGCAGGTGCATCCTCCTCCTGCTGTCCCAAGCCCTTTGCTGATTACTGAAGTAGATACATATGTTGCATAACAGCTTTCATCTAATCAAATCCATCTCCCACATCTATCCAGGATTCCTTGTAAAATGGATTATCTGGGTTATCTCTGCTTGCAGTAGGGAGTAGAAACAATTGCCCTCTCACATTTACATCACAAGGCCAGAAAAGGGCTGTAATGTCTGGTCTCTTGTTACAGTGGAGGATAAGATGTGATTTCAGATATCAACACTATCACGTGAAAAGCTTGTAACCCTTGGTTTGTACTCAATCTGAGAATACTTTATATCCTGTGCACTGGGAAATTACTCAATCCCTGCAATTTGTACAAAAGATGATGGGAACCTCCATGTCCTTTTTTTCTGGTATCACAGTAGATGCACTGTTTACATCTTGACCTGGTGATGACACATCACTTTTACATGATGCTTGCATAACAGAAGCAGATTTTTCATCACCATTATGATACTATGACATATTGTGGTACATGATACAAAGCCTGCATGGTTTGAGGGGAGTAGCTGTCCTCGCCAGCTCTGGGCATATTTACTGAGTGAAATACAAGGACAGAAAAAAAAAGAGATTACTAAGTATTATGAATAACTAATCAGGGGTGGAGATCCACTATCCTGCAAAAATGCATTAAAAAAGTTTATTTAACTACTGACGAATCCAAACTAACGGTTTGGTTTTTCCCTGTTATGATAGGCTTGGATTCTTAGTGCTCTTCCAAATGTGCCACTCTAAGAAAGATGAGCTGTCAACACTGATGTGGCGTATGTGCTTCGATGTATTGGGTTCTTGTTTGGCAGCAAACGGTTTTACATTGTTATGTCATGTGTGAGCAAGAAGAAGAGGGGGAAAAAAGTCCACCGACGTGCGCGCGTCGGCGAACCAATCCTCTTCTTCAGCGTAGGTGTCGCAGAGCGCATCAGTCACGCCGCACCGTGGAGGTGGACGACGCTGAACGGATAAAAACAAATTCTATATCGGTCCAGTCGCAGCTGAACAGGTGCTCCTTCGGTGTTTTAGCAGCAGTACGTGTCACAGCGCACAGACACCGCCACCCGCTCAGACCTCCACCCAGCAGCTTGCCTCGCTCCATAATCTCTTCTCTGACCAAAGCGCATTTACCCTCCGTGCGTAAAACCAGGAGTACCACAGGTTTGGAACTGGTGGATCCGACCAGATACCAGGATTTAATCGTCTCAGCTGAATCGGTGGAGTTTTGAGAAGCGCGGCTTGATTTTGCACAAAGATTTGGATATAATGACACCCTAGGATTTTATAATCTGCCCGACGTTTTGACCGTGAAGCAGCTGTGTGTGTATGAGGTTGACGCTGCACAGCATGTTGCCAGAAATTAATAACAAGGTGAGGCATTCGGTCGATAACATTGCTTTTGTTATAATTTGTTTGAAAATGGAAAAGACGACATGCCAAACTTTATTTATACTGTTTACGTCATGTTATTCGTTATTTCCCCTGTGTGTGACTTAATCTGTACATTCAGAGTTGTGTATACTTCAAAAAATTTTCTTTTACTTTTTACGCAATTCGTGTGATTTAAATGACTTAAATGCCAGTCGATACTTAAATCAAACTTGAAGTCAATACCAAAACTGGAACTCGCTCACGCTGTTCGGATTCTCCTCCACAACTCGGCCCGTTTGAACGCCTAATCTGAGGATCCACCCACTTTCCCCTGACAACATGCCAAGGGATGATGAAAAAAAAATATGATCCTTTTCTATTTCAGTAGGCGTTTAACCTACTTATTTCAGTGTTGTGTTCAGTTGTGCTGACAGAATCTGTAAGTCAATATGTGTCACGGTGTAATCTTCACACCTTACATGGACACCAATATAAATTTAACCCTTGCCGTTTTTGGCTCTTTGGGGAATCTCATCTTTTATGAACTAAAGGGAGAAATGTGGTAAATGTGTGCTTTTGCTGTAATTTCACCATAGCGCATTCATCACTAAAACTGCACACTTATTTAACTGTGATTACAGAGCGTTTCTACCACTCCCATCATTCCATGTGGTCATATGTGACGCCAAACTGTAATCTGTAATGAAATAATGTGGCAACATTGTGAGTGAGCACAGGTTTACAGCGTGTTGATGTTTACCATCACTACATCTCTGTTTTATGGCTTTGCTGACCTTCTGACCAATTGACCCTGGAACACCTTAATGAGCCAAAGCTTTGGTCACACACCTGGTGGGATTCATCCGATACACAGACACGCAAATACAGTCACACGCACACACAGATACAGTAGAGAGAGAGATAGGTCATGTTACTTCTGACTTTTGCTCACTGTGCTTCACCTCTATATTGTAAAAATACTGAAATGATATCCGGCTAAGTCTGCCTACTGTATGTTAACTTGACTTTTAGGTGCAGATTATTAATTTTAAAGTAAAAGGTCAATCAGTCATTCGCTTTTTTTCCAGGTCACTGCATGACTTCTGTCTCAGTGGTCATTAGATGGGCTTGCAGTGGTCCAGGTGATGTTTTGAAGCCAGCCTGTCACAGTGACCTACATTGTACAAAATCTCTTATGATTCAATCTCACTGGGATTTTAATTGTAATTTATTGTATTTAATATATATCATAATGGGAAGTAATGTAAAGTAATGAGGATTTCTCCCAAATGCATTTACTTGATGAGTATCTGTTGCTAGTGAAACATTTCCCCTGTTTTTTTCCAGTACACACACCTCTTCTTAGTGAGTTCAGAAGACAGTGCAGTGCCACTTCTTTGTCTCCTCAAGGTGGCAAAGTCCGGTCCATTACTCAGCTCAGATACACTCTGGATGATGGTCTAATGTTACATTTGCGACAAAGATAGTGATGGAGAAATACTTTCTTTGCCATCATCCCACTTATCCACTCTCAACGCCTCCCTCTGGGAGTCAGGCCAAGCGAGTTAAGCCCATATCTCCATATGCGACTAAGCTTTAGTCCAACCATATGGTGTCAGCACGCTCACCCACTGGTTCCTCAGGCACGTGTATGCCCGATTGCCCTGAATGCGTATGTGTGTTTTCCGATCAAAAGCTTTATTTTTACATCAATTGCGTCCCGCGTACACATTTTGACAAGTGAAGAGACGTGTACGTCCACTGATAGATACATGGATGTGTGTATGTACAGTTTAGGCACACAGAGAATGTTCTAGCTGTTATAGCTGTAAGAATTGATACATTCTCTCTTCTTTTTGGTCCATATTACTTTACTCAGTATTTGACAGTGTATCTACAGCTGGGCAGCTTGCGTGTGTCTGAGGAGGAGAATTCTGCCAACTTGAACATGCTTTTCTCTTTTTGTGTTCAAGATCTGAGTTCGATGATGCTTCCGCACATCCTGCTTTATAAAAGCCCATCAGAGAAAAGCCCTTAACCTCAGCTATTATGCACTCACATTATTTTAACAGCCTTCTTTTATCATTGATCTCTATGACCCATTGACAGACCACGCGACCAGAGGCCTTCCCTCACCCTCACCGACTCCCAGCAGAAAACAGCCGCCTGGGAACAAACAGACCCTGCTCACAGGTCAGCTCTTTTCCTCTACAAGGCACCAGGTGGTCTACAGATAGAACCGCATGTATCAATGCTGGATTTTTCCATTAGTATCCAAATAATGTTGGCAGAGATATGTAAGCAACTGCTTTTGCTATATTTAGCCATTCGGTACAGCACACAAGACCTCCATCTCTTCATAAACATTTACATCCTAATACATGTAGTGAACTGTATTCATCAATGATGTTCTGATATTATTCACAATGGATTGTCATGTTGTTTTGGCAATTGAGTCGTTGTCTAAGTAACACGCCTGAAGGGTGGCAATGCAGCTCTTAAGAAGAGAATACTTCAGTAAATAACGTGTGATTTTAGCAATCCAGTCCTGCAAATGAACGGGTTCCTTCACATTTCCTTCATATTTCATGTTTCTATACACACAAAAATCATTACAAGAATGATACATAGTTGTCTTCAACAAGCAGTGAGCAGCGAGCCCTCAGTTGTACACAGGCACATATCTGTGTTTACTTCCTTTGCCTCCTGTGGTAGGTGCTTGAGACTATATTTAGCTCTATCTCTATGCGTCACAGCCAAGTTGGCAGATCCCACAGTAGGTCGTACACGTGAGATAAAATATCACGTCTATCTATAGACTGGAAAGATTTTTCTTCCTGGAATGCTGAAATCTATTCATATGAATTCATTTATTATATTGCTGATGGCTACATAGCCCAGCATGATGTTGGGGAATATTTATTAATTGTCATTTTTTTAATGCTGAAATTCATTTGAATTGCATTTCAATTAGTGTAAAATTTCTTAGATATATTCTGCAGTCACCTCCTCAACAAAAACACACCTTTATGATATCTTGGCAGAGGTCAGAAGTCTAATTTTGAACATCATTGCTACGGCTGAGACTTGCAAAGCTGTGACACATGTAAACGTGCTCCAAGAGCAAGCAGGATGGCACCCAGAGAAAAGCAACCTCCCCTGCAGTGCCAGCACAGACAGATCCTGTCAGGTCCGAGCCGCACGGACTTTGTCCCCGTTTCACTGTCACCCTGCTCAGTAATTCCACCCGCTACGTCCTGGGGGTCCTGGTCACCTGAGCTTCCACTGTCTCAAAGGATGTAAAAGGATGTAGCTAGCTGGCTGAGAACATAAACCAAAGATCTAGCCTGACAGAAACACTTTCACGTTGCTCCGACAAGCTAGGGGTTGCGGTGTAGAACGATCGAATCACATTAAGACTTTGCACTCATTGACCCCACTCTCACTATTTATTGCCTGTGTGTTATGTGCTCCTCAACGTTATATTTAAATGCAAAAAAGGAGCACAAAAGGCTTTGGCTTTGGAGGTTTGCCAACTTTGCTTCTTTTTGGGATTATCCATTAGCATTCTCAGTCTGTCTTCATCCAGTTCTATATTCAAACAGCTATCAATATCAAGGTTCCAGACTTTGATACGATCGTCTGAATGAGCTCATCTCCTCCATCAGCAGAACCTAAATCTACCCCGCAGTCTTTTTCTATTTTTCACTCTCTTCTCCTGTCCTCTTTTTGTTCATTTTGATATCAAGCTGTTTCCATCGTATGGTGGTTTATTCCCATTCAGTAACTGTAAATCAATCCTTCTGGCTTACAGAAGTTTGGTCCTTCTGTCGGGACTTTACCTCAGCTTGAGCCAACAGTGGTCCAAGTGGTGGTCAGCAATGCCAAAAACCAACTCCAGCAGTCAGAGAGCATCCTGCCCCAAATTGCCAACAAAGGGGGCCAAAACAACTACCACACACACTCGGTGAGGCTCTACAGGCATGTCATACCTTATAGCAACAATCAGTTTGTAATCAATAATGTTCAATAATGTGAGTATCTGATGAGGGGGAAAAGTGGAACCTCAGTGTTTCTCAAAAATGTAGGACTAAAATGAGAAAATGTTTGGTCTAGATGAATTACACTGCATCAACATCATCATCGTGAAGACAGTCAGCTCTCAGCTTGTCTTTATAATCCTATACTAAAATTACACATCCTACTGACTCCTGAGTCCAAATGTCATCTGAAATTCTGAATTTCCATGTGTTAAACCCTGACAGGATGAGAGGCCGAAGCCCACCCAGCAGTTCAGCTCACGCTTTGGTACAGCAGTGGACAAAGTGTCAAACTCCCGTAACAACAAGGTTCTCAGCACTAAGCCTGAGAAAGAGAGGACATACGAGGGACTAAGGCTGCCGATGGTCCCCTTAGGTTTGTTATTATGGAATAGAATCAAATGATATTTAATTAGAAAGGCAAATAGGCGTGATGATTCATTTGTTCCTACGCTGAGCTAGCTGAGTAATCATTTTATCCTCAAGATGGAATGAAAATAGTATGTTGGCATTTAAAGCAGTTATTTCATTCCATGTTTTTGGCAGAGGTCCGATCGATGTGACATTGACTCATTTCTCCACCACTTGTGCCCTGTTGCAGACGCACTTAAGAACTTCCAGGAGCAACTGACCGAGTTTGAGCAAGAGGAGATTATGGACTATTCAGAGATTTGGTTCATGGGCCATGGCTCTCAGAAGATTGAGGGTTCCTCCGAAGCACCACAGAACTCTGGATATGACGATGAACATGGAAGCTACATCAGGGTAATGTGTGATGGGAAATAGTCACGTGTTTACATGTGTTCCATGGGGTTAGTTCATGTAAGGACTTATCTCTGTGCTTGAGATGTGTAAATCCATCACCAAGAACATTCTATGTGTAGCTATTTAATACTAAAAATACTTTATTGTCAGAAAATCTAACGTCCACTAGACGAAAGCGAACATAGATGTGTATTTTTGCTTTCTGGAGAAATATTTATGAAATAATACCCAGCAAATTTCAGACATCCTGCATATAATAGAATGAGATGTTGTTGGAGAATGTTGCAAAATTGTGCTCTTTCAGCGTGGGTCTGGGGAAATTATGCTCAGTGATTGATTACTGAAGTAATATGGTTCAATTATTGGACCAAGTGAGACACTTAAGATCAAGAGGAAGTCACCAGGATAAACAAACCAATTCCTCTGAGGAAAAACGAAAGTTACAAGCACATGCACAAGCATCCATGTTACTAAACTAAACTAAAATATTCATGTGTTCTTTCTCTCCAGGTGCTGCATGACCACATTGCGTACAGGTTCGAGGTACTTGAAGTCATTGGGAAAGGCTCATTCGGTCAGGTTCTTAAATGTCTCGACCACAAGAACAATGAGCTGGTAGCCATCAAGATGATCCGGAACAAGAAAAGGTGCGAATAAACATCGATGTTTAACTGTGATCAGTTCACTCAGAAAAGAAAACCTTAATCTTAAAGATCAGTATCAGAGGAAATTTAAATTTGAAAATTTAGGCAGCATATTTTATGTTTATATGACCGAACCTTACATGTTTTTTTTTTTACATTTGTGTTTTGCTATTTAGTTTCAACTCTTTTAAATGATATGTTGGTCTGTAGGTTTCATCACCAAGCTCTAGTTGAGCTGAAGATCCTGGACGTAATAAAGAGGAAAGACAAAGACAATCTCCACAACGTCATCCACATGAAGGAGTACTTTTACTTCCGAAATCACCTGTGCATCTCCTTTGAACTTCTTGGGTTAGTGCACACACACAGTTCTTCCTTAGAATACTGTGCTCTCTCATATCAGAGGCACTACTCTCTTGTTGTTGGTCGTTACATTTACTGCTGTGTGATTCCATTCCACTGGGACTCAAGCAATTACTTTTTAATGTGGATTATCCTTGTTATCTATTTGAGGGAAGAGGGGTTTGTGTATCACTCAAGCTGAATGGCCTTTAGAGGACATCTTCAACACAAACTTGTCTAGCTTTACCGTCACTGAATCCTTTAGTAATCCTTTAGTCCTTGATCAGGGCTCTATCTGTTTCCCATGCTAGATTTGTGGTGTGAAGGTTCTGGATACACATTCTAAAGAAATGTATGCTTATCGAAACCATTAAATAGCACAAATATAAACATTGAGCAAGTGAGCAGATTCTTTTGGACATACCTTGAAGACTGACACCATCGTCTGTCACTCTTCTTGTTCTCCCTGTCCCTTCTTCATGTTGCATTCTTGTTTTGATGTTTCTCCAGCTGCACTGTGAACTAACCCAACGTCACATTCTGTATCGTCCAACAGGGTGAACCTGTATGAGCTGATCAAAAAAAACAACTTTCAGGGCTTCAGTGTTCCTCTCATCCGTCGTTTCGCGCACGCTCTCCTCAGGTGCCTGCAGATGCTGCACAGGGAGAAAATAATCCACTGCGACCTCAAACCGGTACTCCTTTTCAAAATATTAAATCATTTCATTAAAGGCAACGTCAACAAAAGTCAGGGCTGTGCACTGATTTGCTAAATCTGCTAAACCTCCAAGATTCTGTCCCTCTAGTGGAGTATTATAATATTACAGAAACTTTATAAATTTTGAAATGGAACCGGCTTTACAAAGGAATTTAAATATTGATGTTGCATTTAAATTATTTTTGTTGTACCTCTTAACAGGAGAACATCCTTTTATCTCAGCGAGGGCCAGGGAACATCAAGGTGGTGGACTTTGGATCGAGCTGTTATGAACAACAGAGGGGTGAGAATCAATTAACAAGTCAATTTATGCAAGTTAGGTGCAGCAATAATTATTCAAAAATGTGAAGATATGTCCCTCCTTTGTCACATTCATCCACTGCCTTTTCCTCTTTGTTCCTCTACTTTAGTCTACACATACATTCAGAGTCGCTTCTACCGCTCCCCAGAGGTCATCCTGGGTCAGCCCTACAGCATGGCGATTGACATGTGGAGTTTGGGCTGCATTCTGGCCGAACTTTACACAGGGTATCCTCTGTTTCCAGGAGAGAGTGAAGTGGAGCAAATAGCATGCATAATGGAGGTAAAGTCTTTTTTTCTGTTTTTTTTCTCACTCTTCTGTTTCTTTATTTGTTCATTTTAATATGTTTTTAAAATTCTCTGTGAATTTACAGGTGCTTGGATTGCCTCCAAACGATTTCATTCAGATGGCATCAAGGCGGAGACTCTTCTTTGGTGAGAAATTTCTTCATAGATTTAAACTTGTTTTTGTTGGCTTATTTCTGTGGATAGAACTAAAATGATGCAGTGGGCTACAATTTAGGATTCCGTAGAAATAGAAAGGAGTCAATTCAATTGTTAGTGCATATAAGGCCAGCGAACCCTGTGCCCACATGATAAATCAGTGCTGTGTCTGATAATTGTGTGCAGACTCAAAAGGGAACCCCAGAAACATCACAAACAGTAAAGGGAAGAAGCGCAGACCCAACTCAAAGGAGCTGTCAGTTGCACTGAAAAGCAATGATGCTCTGTTCTTGGACTTCATCAAACGCTGCCTGACGTACGTTCACTGCACCTCTCTTTTTCTTGTTTGTTCTGCATGAATTACTTCACTGTACTGCAGCCTGAACTTATTTTTCAAGATGAAATGACAAGCAGCAAATGCTGGAAAACTCAAATAGTTGTATGTGCTTTACAGCTGGGATCCAACAAAGCGTATTACTCCTGATGAGGGTTTACAACACGAGTGGATTCTAGAGGGCAATTTCAACAGAGTCCGGCCCAGAACCAGACCAACAGTAAAAAATGGTCCGAGCGGCCATGAAAATACCACCGAGCACAGTTCCCACAAACAGCCAAATAACAGGCCTGGTAAGTCCAAAAAGATTCAATCAGACATAAACGTTAGATAACCTGACAGGAGACATCTATTTGGCAAAGGGAAAAAGCAGCTTTGGCAGATTTCAGGCGTCAATGTGCTTGTTGCAAAAGAGAATTACCAACTGAAAAAATAATCATGTCCTGTTCCATGTGGAAATAATAATAGATTAGTTTATAGATGACTTAGATTAAAATGTAAACATAGTATTATTAAATTGTAATAGTATTAAATTCCTGTTTACAATATAAAAAAAACACATAAAATCAAACAATAAGTAATTAAGGCTGACTTAACACAAGTGGCTCTCTTCTATCATACATATATCTTAGTTTCAGTACTGCCATCAAATAATTTATTAATACAATCTCATAGCAACAAGCAAACCTTAAGACTACTTTTGTTCATCTCAATATTTCATGTTCTTTGTTTCCATGGTGCAGCAGAGAAGGTTGCTTCAGAAAGCAGCACGAATGACAAGTTGAAGCGAGAGAGTTCTTCAGCAGGACCCAAAATGTCTTCTGCTGAGCGTCTGCGGCCCATCGGGGCTTCAGCAGAAGAGGAGGTGTGTGAAAACGACGCCAAGTTTCCCACAGACAGCATGCAACACAGTGGAGGTGGAGAGAGGCCTGTCCACATCATCATCAAACCACAAAAGGAACAGGGCACAGAGAGAGAGGACAGCCTGGAACTGAACGAATGTCTGCCCCCCATCATCTAGCATTCACGACAAATGGAAGTGAGGATTATTTGTAATTAGGGAGTTCCCACTTCTCAAACTGAGAATCATGGAATGGCTGAAGTGGGAATAAAACAAAATATAGATTTTAATAACCATAGTGACAACTTACGACCATCATTTTTGTGTCAGCTGCTTTATCAATTGAACCTTGTAAAACCCAAAACTGAAAATGAAATTGAATTTCTAAATAGGGATTTTAAGCTGAATGTATACAGAAGTGGGTTTTTCTAGTTGAGAGGATAAGAAGACAACCACCCAGTTCCCACATGTCATGAAAACGTTCATTTAGAGTCAAAGGATTATGGGATGTATGTTGTAGTAACAAACAGCAAAGATTTCTTTAAAATGTAAAGTCAGAGTTCATTCATTTTTGTGGAATTTCGGGGACTTTTATAACAGTGCAGGCAACCTGTTGAACTTTTTGTGGCAGAATCCACATGTAGTTGCAAAAAAAACACACATGTTGGGATTTTTGACACAAAACTTTATGTGACATTGAAAGCCTCAAATGAAATAGTTGTAGGTGGGTCGATGATACTAGGGATGGTGCATCAACATTTTGCTGTGTCCGTCGCTTGTATTATTCACTGAATTCAATCTTTGCTGAGCATTGACATTTTTGATAAATTGTTGGACATTAAACATTTTTTCTTTTCCATATTCAGAACAAAATAGCTTAGCTTGACAATTGCATGAATCAAATGTTTGTTCCTTTTTCTCTTTTATTTTCTTTTGACATTTTAGCTTCATTTTACCTCTGGAATATTTCAGATTTTGAAGAATTGTGTGCAATAACGGCTGAGCCAAAAATATTTTTCTACCATATTAAAATTTATCTAATTACCCTGTATCTTTTAATTGTACAATGCAGTTGATTACATATTGATTATTGATTATTTTACTCATGTAATACAGAATATGTTTGGTCATACAATGTTTCATATTTAAAATTTGTGTAAAATTCAAATTCAGAAAATGTGTCTTTGTAACAGCATCTGTTTTTTGTGTACATCTTAGCTATCATTTCCTATGTATCTATTGTACTGCAGAACATATTTTAAGAAAATATTTCAGGTATACGTTAAGGTTTAGACAAGGTTTTACTTGTTGTGTTGTTACTGTATACATATTTTCTATGTCTGTTATTCATAGCATTTTATATTAGAAACAAAAAGACCATCTTGTTGATAGTTTGTGCCTTGCAGTATTAGAAATTGTGCACTTTATGATTGTGTGTACACCTGGATTAAAAACCTGTGAAATGTTGCCCTATTAATGGAGGACTGGGGTACTCCCCTGTCAGAATCAAGATTTATGTGACGATTGATATTGCCTCAAATGTCATGAAATATATAAAAATAATAATCAACCCTTAATGTCTTAGATTTCTGCAAGAAAACAAAACCAGAAAATCGGGTTCGGCGGGTGCCCTCACAACCTATTGCAGTCCGTGCAACCATAGGTACAGAGAAGATGTTTGTAGCTGAGCCCAGAAAATATTTTTTTTTAATGTCTTTTATGCTCAAATAAAACGTTATTTCAATGTTGTGTTTTCTTGATGCGTTATCATTTATATCCACGTACTACATATTTAGATTTCTGTTATTTCCTCTGCCAAATATGTTGTGTGTATGTCTGTGAGCAGGATTACTAGAAAAATTATCAGGCGATTTAAATTTTAATTTGTGTGTTTGTTAGCCATTATACAGGGACTAATCCATTAAAATTCAGGTACTTGTCGGCCTGATGGTGGCACTATAATTACTATTATTTTATTTTGGCCCCTAACCTTTAAGTGTATGTGAATCAAACTTTTCTTTGGGTCAATTTTATTTTATTTTTTTCCAAACCACTGTTTGTGGAAGCTCAAACTTCAGTTTATGTTTATTTACCTCCTCCATTAATGAAATACAAGTCAAGGAGCCACAAAAGCATTTCCAAAGCCACACAAACACACACAGAGAGATGTCCTGCTCCAAGCTCATGTTCTTCAGCTGCTCCTAGAGGATTCTAAGATGGTCAGTTGGGATGAACAATCCCCGGCGCATATTTTGGGTCTGTTTAGGGCTCTTTTCTTAGCTAGACCTGCTTGGGACACCTCCACAGGGGATCATCCAAGAGGCATTCTACTTACATCCCCAGACCACATGAGCTGGCTCCTTTGACTTAAATGAGCAGACAGTCATCAGACGAAAAAAGCCTCTGTTGACACCTTCTTCTTTGTTATGTACAAACATCTTTATGATATTTTTGGATTTCGAACATTAAATCATGTCTTCTGTTTGTTGCTCTTTTCTGTTTCCAAACCTACGGGTGATGGAAACTACTTTTTAACATTTCAGAAACATTGCCACCACCGTCCATTTGGATTACCTTCAGCTACGATTGAATCTTGCGATGGCACTATTCTGTCCCACACGGTACGCCGTAGCAGAAAAGATGGCGGCCGTAGCGCTGGTTAGCCGTCCTGCAAGTGTCCTCTCGGCGATTTCTAGTGAGTAATTGCAAAGCAGCAAGACTTGGATGAGTACACGAGTACAGAACACTTTAAACGATGGTTGTGCTAATTCCGATGTGTAAACGCTTACTGTATGACGCTCGGTTTCCGACGGCATGCTCTGTTCGAATGACCTTGCTAACTGGTTTGGCTAACACGGCTTTATCTTAGCTCGGAAAGGACTCCTGGACGTTATTGTATTATTAAATACATGGCGACATAGCTCACGTTTGCCTGAATAAATGAAGGAAAAGGGAACGGGGTTACATTTAATGATAATAAACTAGCTGTCAGCCCATTTGTTGCGATACCGTACTGACGGACGAACGAGTGTTACTGTCAACAGTTTAGCTTAGTCTGAATAACACAGGTCTGTGGTTCCTTATATGTTAAGTCTTGTATACTTGTATAGTGTTATTTGAACCATCATTTTCCCCCACGATTCTACCCTCAACATAACAACAAACGTGTGGACATGTAGCGCATAAGAGACTGACCTAACACTGCTCTACTCTCTGCTCTCTGCTCAGGAGGAGGCTGCTCTCCTGCAGTGGTGCCAGCTGCTTTAGCAGTGGTCCAACAGAGGAAGCTGCATCATGCTGTCATCCCCAAAGGAAAAGGAGGACGCTCCTCCTCTAGTGGAATAGCAGCCACAGTCTTTGGTGGGACAGGATTCCTGGGTAGATATGTGGTCAACAGGCTGGGTAAGTAAAGAATACAGCCTATATAATGTTTTTGTTTTTACTTACAATGTAAGATTCATTCTTATCCCATCAAATGTATAAACATTTGACATTACCTCTAGTGGTAGCAAACCACGTAGAAAGCTGCTGTTTTATCTATTCAAAACTTTGGTGTGAAAAGATTTAATTTCACTGTAATAATCATGTCAGTGAAATAGGTTCATAGTGATGGCTATGTATATTGTGTCAATATCTACCAGTAATCAATAAGGGTGTTTACATTCACTCCATACTTAGAACAGCAGTTGTCCTGACTGCAGTTAAAGTCAAAATGCAGTTGAGATATTCATGCACAGAATCAAATAGACTGCCACTCTCGGAGAACACATCATGTGTGGCTGAATCTCAGTTTGCTCTTTCAGAAAATGCACACAGAGGCAAAATATTCTGAATACAATCTCATGATCTACGTCGGCTTGCATATTTTCACTTTTTGTTCACTTTCCTCATTATGTTCAGGTCGGATTGGTTCTCAGATTATAATCCCTCACCGCTGTGATCAGTATGACCTCATGTATTTGAGGCCCATGGGTGATCTTGGACAGATACTGTTCATGGTAAGAACTTGACAAACATCCATCTTACCATAAATGGCATATGGTAAATATTCTGTTCTCTTATTCCTCAATTATTCTGTTGCAGGAGTGGGATGCCAGGAACAAAGACTCAATTAAACGGGCTTTGGAGAACTCTAATGTCGTCATCAATCTGGTGGGCAGAGAGTGGGAGACGAGGTATATTTGCCTTATATCATCTGGTTAAATTGTTTTGTGGAAAAGGCTATTTCCTCCAACCATGGTACATTCTATTGAGACAAATAGCAAATGGGCCACGTTACAGAACCATTTTTGGCACAACATATTTTCAAAGTTGTAGAATAGTTGTATGTGTTTCCAATCTTTATCTGGATCATAGCCTAATAATGGTACATCATTATTATGTTTTTGGTGAGTACAGCTACAGAATGCTTCATCCAACATACCAGTTGTTAGGAAGTGGAAAAGCACTTTCCATGCATGAAGTTGTGCATTTGGAATAGGGGTCAATGGCCATTGGCACTCAGTTTTGTATAATGGTTCTACAGATGGAGGTGCATGTAGGAGAAATTAACCTGACCTAATCTCGAGCCACAGATTAAAGAAGTTTTATAATGTAATTGTTGTTTTGTCTTCCACAAAGGAACTATCGCTTTGAGGATGTTTTCGTGAGCATCCCTCAGCAGATTGCCAGGGCAGCCAGAGAGGCTGGTATAACCAAGTTCATCCATATGTCTCACCTCAATGCTGACATACGCAGTCCATCCAAATACCTGAGGAACAAGGTAATGTTGTACATCTTTAAATACTTCCTGTACTTCTCTCAGAAATCAGAAGCTATTTGTTGCAATTTCTACATGAATGTTTCTGTTCTTCATATATTAGAGTATTGCTACAATAAAGGTATAAGAAGTTCAGTGTGTGTGCATGCAATGTTTGTTTTTTACAGGCAGTGGGAGAGACAGCAGTAAGAGATGAGTTTCCTGATGCTATCATCATGAAGCCCTCTGAGATGTTTGGGAGAGAGGACAGGTTCTTTAACTATTACGCAAGTAAGAAGTGTGGGTCTGTGATGAAGACAGATGAGTTTCTATGTGTTGGTGCCATCTAAGGCTATGTCATTGGATTATTTGTGCCTTTTTTCAGGTGTTTTCTGTAGTTTAAAGAACAAACTAACATTAAATAGGTCAGTGCTCATAAAGGAGCATGTGACAACCCCCGTGCATTTTGAGCATCTGTCCTTTCTGTTTTTTGAATAAATGGATAAAGAGAATCCTGACTGGTTATCACGTAACCTATTTTGTTTGTGTGGAATCTGAAACATTACAGCATTTTAATTTTAATCTACAATTTTCCTGCAGTTTGTGAGAGCTAGCTGTTGTTTTCTGTTCCTCTGTTGTGGCCTCTCAGTGAGCCTTTTCTGCTTGTGGTCTCTGATGAGGGAGGTGGCCAAGAAAAAAATCTTTCTGACCTTTAGCATTTGCTTTTTTTTTGGGTCAGACATGCGATGGTTTGGAAATGCTGTTCCACTTATTGCCTTGGGGAAGAAGACAGTGAAGCAACCTGTTCATGTAAGTTTGTTGAAGTGAAGAACTCAATCTAAAGTTGGTGGTTTGGGCTCCTGAATATCTAAAGGAATACTGTCAGTATGTCTGTGCAGTTTTGGCATTATTTTCACAGTTTCGTGGCAATAGAAACAATCAACCTGTCAAACTAATTTAATAAACTCTTTCTGTAACTAAACACATCTCTCCCTCAGGTGGTGGATGTGGCTAAAGCGATCATCAGTGCTGTCAGAGATCCTGATGCAGATGGAAAGACATTTGCACTTGTTGGGTAGGGTGTAGCCAATGCACCTATCTATACTTATGACTGCGTATAGGTTTATTTAACGTGAATGCTATGCTATAGACTATTGACAGAATCATTTTTTGCCTCTTTTGGCTTATCCTTCCAGCCCAAACCGCTATCTCCTTCACGATCTGGTGGAGTATATCTACGCAGTGGCGCACAGGCCTTTTGTGCCCTACCCCTTGCCTCGTCCTCTTTATCAGTAAGCGTTCCTTATTCTCTTCAATGAGTTCACCAGTTCATCACACACATATTCCTTATCCATTACATGGAAATGCCTTAAAATTTCACTCCAGTGTAAAAGGAAATAACACAGATTCACAATTCAGTTAATCTGAGAATTTTATGGCTGTTTTATACACTTATAATAAATAAATAACCTATGATTTAGTAAAAAGCTGCCACAAACAAAGTTTTATTTAAACAAGTTGAATTGGTGGACTGTGGTTATGTCTTATAGGATGAAATTGCTTCATGCCTTACCTTCTATCTTTAATTTCAGTCTTGCAGCTCAGTTTTTTGGGTTGAGTCCCTTTGAACCCTGGACAACCACAGACAAAGTTGATAGGGTAAGTAAACACACGCATACACATACACATACAGCCACACTCCCCCAAAAAATGCAGCGTTGTGATTTCTGTTTTCACAGTTTCACGCAACAGACATGAAGTACCCAGGACTTCCTGGTCTGGACGATCTCGGCATTACTCCCTCCACTGTAGAACAAAAGGCCATTGAGATTCTACGTCGTCACCGCCGCTTCCGTTACCTGGAGGCTGACCTGGATGAGACAAAGCCAGCCAAGACTGTCAGCTATTAAACTACTCTTGTGTAATTTTGCAGCATTCTCATGATAGCTGCAGGATGTCACCCACTCTGAATTCTTTAATAATATTCTGTACATAAATAAAGGATTATCCTGTAAAGTCTTTCATATGTTGAGTCTTTTTCCTGTTGATTGTCTTTCATTCGTTCATGAGTTACCATTGACTAACTATTTAGAGTCATTACGGAAATCATTGTGTGCTTCAATAATGATGCCAAGAGGAAGAAAAAGGACATTAAGGCAGTTGTGATGAAGAATCTCTTCCAGAGCATATCATCCCTGTAAAATTGTCATAAAGCTGCATTTAATGTGATATGTCTCTTACCCCAAATTTAACTTGTGGTGACTGTCTCCAATTCTGTTCAGTAGAGACTTCACTTATGGTGAGAGTGATGTGGCTCTTCTAAATGTACCTTTATGTACAGCATAGCCTACGATAGACAAAATTTAAATATAAATGCATTTTTTACACAAAACACACCTATTGTAACTGTATCTAAATAAAACGCAAAATACAGCTTCCGAAAAATGCAACAAAATACGATATGTTCGTAATAAATTTTGATACGAACATAAAATCTAAACTTAAATAAATTGTTCTTTTGCTCTTGTAAACCTGATGTTTGTAGAGTTTCTGTCACAATTTTTCATTTATTCAGGTAATTAAGTTAAACTGCCATGTTGCTGGACGTTGTCTAGAGGAAACCGCTAACAGATAGCTAGCACAATACTCCCAACTTAATTGGATTCTCGTGAAATTACTGAAGATAGGAAAATCCACAACTTGTAGACGCTAACAAAAACTGCATACCTGTCCGACTCTATTGTGAAGTCTTCAATGAAAATTGAAAATTGACTGCGCTTGGGGTTGTTTTAAATATATGTGAACCCTAACCCTAACACTGACCCCAGCACCGAACCTGGAACCGAAACCAGAGCCGAACCCAGAACTGAACGCGGAACCGAACCGAACAAAACCCAACCCAAACCGGAACCAAACCGAACTGGAACCGGACCCGGAACCAGAACCGAACCCGGGACCATAACCGAACCAAACCAGGAACTACAACCGAACTCAAAAGCAGAACCGAACCTGGAACCTGGAACCGAACCCATAACCGAACCCTAATTCTAACCCTAACCCTAACCCTAATTCTAACCCTAACCCTAACCCTAACTCTAACCCTAATTCTAACCCTAACCCTAATTCTAACCCTAACCCTAACCCTAACCCTAACCCTAACCCTAACCCTAACCCTAACTCTAACCCTAACCCTAACCCTAACCCTAACCCTAACCCTAACCCTAACCCTAACCCTAACCCTAACCCTAACCCTAACCCTAACCCTAACCCTAACTCTAACCGTAACCCTAACTCTAACCCTAACCCTAACCCTAACCCTAACTCTAACCCTAACCCTAACCTGAAACCGTCCCTAAATTGAATCTGATCATAATCATGACACAGAACTGACCACAGAACCGAACCAGGACCTGACCAAATAGCCGAACCCAGAACCAGAACCGAACCTGGAACCAAACCCGGAACCAAACCCAGAACCGAACCCGAAACC
>OMNV01009029.1:0-65319 GCA_900303265.1 Brotula barbata
TAAAACATCTTCTGAATAATGCCTCTTTACACATCAGTGTGTCCAAGGGAAGGTATGGCAATGCGCATGCAGCATTTTGTGCCCCTGCAACGCGGATATGAGAAACCGGCCGTGCACTTTCTTGCTGCATGCGAGCAAAGTGATATGAGCAAAGGACAAACTAGAAGCCAGGACACTGGGGGGTTGGATGGAATATTGAGACTGAAACCATAGAGGGAGAAGCACTGGAGGCACGGAAGCCTAATTTTTAAAAAAAAGCACAAACAAGTCACAGTCACAATCTTTAGTTTTGCGCAGTCTTTTTTCCTGGTTCTTGAGATCTATTAATAGATATGGGGTAGGGGGTAATTACAGCAGGTCTTTTAACAACCACCCCCATGATTCCATGCAAAATGCAAGGAGGTGATGTCACTCAAACAAATCAATGCGATAACTTGAGGAGCTGTGTTGATGTTCACAGTGTGCGGAAAGATTGAGGATTAACAGCCATCTAAAGAGATCTAAACATGCGGAAACTAATTCTTTTTTTTTTGTGAGAAGCGCATTCAAGCCAGCAAGACAGTAAATCTATCCGGGAGTCGGATAAGAGCTCAGCACCTGGTCCACAATGGTTACTTTCTTTACATAGCCTTTTTAAAACTGGGGAGAGAAGACGTTTTACCCCTTTTCTTGTATTTTGCTATTTTTATGTTTCTTCTTTCTTTATGTACCCTTAGCTGGACTAGGCTTCGTAATGCTTCCTTATTAGACAGCCAAACTCTGGGGCGAACAGAAAGAATAAATAACTTTGATCACATATTTTTTCTTTTAAAAAATTTAAAAAAAAATACTCCCTACTGGTAATTGCATTTTTTTTATTGCCCCTCATATCTCCTAGTTTGGTAAAGAGTGTTGTAATTGATGTTCATGTTGGCAGAAACTATGAATACTGATATTACAACATCAATATTAAGGTGACAATGTGTGTCTATGGCAAAATTCTGAAGGGAATCACATTTTCCAAATTGAATCTCTTAAAGTTTTATATTTAACACAAGTTACATTTGCTGCTGTTTATCGTTTTCTCCCCGTCATGTGGTTTAGCTCCGTGTGTAGCTAGCTAGGTGGGCGTTTCCAACCATTTTTCCAACCAGTTCTAGTTGTATTATGAGACTTCATATCATCTTTCCGATTGCAACTCAATCACGTGAACGCAGCATAAACGTCAACAAAGTCACATGACACGTGAACGCCTGGGAATGTCAGGTCAGACACGACGTATGAAAAAATCCTTTATTTAACAGCGTTTTGGATCATTTTTAAACAAAAAAGTGTAACGTTACCGCTTTCTATTTTTGTCTGCTGCTCGAACGCTGATTTAATTAATTAATCTCTTTATTTGTTTTGCATTGGTTTGTCCAAAAAAAAAAACGTCCCTTGGGGATGCTTAACTTTATTGACACAGTGAGACCATCTGTCCATTTTAGCAGCGAGTCAAATCTGTTAACTCTGGCTTTGGCACTAATTCGGTTGGAACGGGGACACACGTTAAAAGGGTTTCCTGTCCCGGACGCTCTCTTTTTTAGTGATGAGCACAAATCCGCACCCCCCCCCACCGCGCTGAAATCAGTTGATTTGAACTTTCTCATAGCTCTGACGCGTCTAGATTGCAGGGGATTAAAGATTAGGATCTGGAGCAGCGGCGAGCTGTTGCATAATTAACTCTACGGCGAGGAATTGAGTTATTCCTCTGCCGCGTCGGAGACTCCCAACAAAAGTGGTACAACAACGTGGGCGGTGCGTAGAGGAGACTGAGCACATCTCCGCGCTTTCACGGGAGGCAGAAGCTGGACAGGAGCAGTGGAGATGACATTTTAGCTCGGGGATACCTCAGGGCGAAATCATGCATGTAAAAGGAGTTTTGGTGTGAGTCCAGTCTTGAAGGGTACGTATGTCTCCATCCGACGGTGCGCGTCTCCAACCTGGATTCGGTTTCCAATGCTGTAATATAAACTGACGGAGCGATTTCATTAGGGTATTTATGAGAAACCGACCCGAATGGAAAGACTGGTGCATCACCTGAAGACCCGCTGAAATATTACTGCTCCACGCCACGGTTGCGCACTCGTCAGCAAATTATTTGGACGGATTTGATCTCATTTGGGGTGAGGAGCAATTTTTTTTTTGGGAGGGAGAGAATGGATTGGAGCATTTTGCGCTTCTCTCTGGCTCCGGACTCTGTTCACTGTCCGCTGAAGTAAGAACATAGTATTTCCATTCCAGAAACATCTCGTTGCGACTTTTTTTTTTTTACGCTGCAATAAAACTCCCAAGGACGTTACAGTCTGACTGAAGTCTGCGGAAAGGCAACGGCACATAAAACATGTCACAGGAGAGCGGGTTGAATAAGAAGACAGTTTTTACGACAGAAATGAGAATTATGTGAGACTGAAGACCTGGAAATGCAGCGCGTATGCATCTTTCTGCTGGAGGTAAGTTCTGCGCCTTTTGCGCATTGGCTACAACTCTTCCCCGTGCGTTCACTGACATAGAAATCAATCAAGACAGCCCAAGAAACACACACATCTGCTTCATATCATCCAAATGGGCTGGTATGTAACACTGGCATCCCATCCATATGTCATCATTCAATATTGTGTCCATATAACAGAGGTTTTTAAATAATGCACAAAATAAATCTCCAAGTAACGGAGAGTTGGGTTTTAATAATTTACACGTGTTTCCTGTGTTGCATCTACTTTGAGGACAGTCTGAAGCAGCAAACACTCCGTCTATGTGTAAACACTGAAACATGAACTCGTATTTCGGTCTTAGATGGCATAAGAAAGCAAGCAGCTTATTTCCCACAAGACGTATTTACTCATCTGAGGCTGTAGCCTTTCTGAATCTGACATCACGGATTGGGGACACTGAAGATTAATACGCATATCGCACATTTCTTGTTTGAATTCTTTTGTATTTTTTTGGACATGACGTTTTGCATCCTTCCAGTTGAGATATTTCACAAGAGAAGGCTCTCCCAAGATCATATGCCTGGTTTATTTTTTCCCCTCTGTAAATCCGTGCTCCAACAACAAGGACATGTGCTTTGTTGCAGTCTAAAGAGACAGCTGATGTTGTTCCAGATGCCCGAGGTGAATTACTTCATCTACCTCCTACCCGTTGCTGCCGCACTAAGAATAGTCAAGAATCATCCGCACCTCTTTTGAAATCCCCATGCCTGCGATCTGCTATGTTATTCATGGCATGTTCCCATTGTTGTGATATAAAACCATCCAGGGGCCCCGGCTCGCTCCACTGTGCAGCAATGCACAGATGCAGCCAGTTGAGGTCAAAAGATGAAGCTTCACTGGATGTAAGAATCAAAGTATCTGGAGCCTGGAGGCTTGTTGTTAGCTGATCACTTTACATTGTGCCTGCTGGCTGAGCTTTAATTACTTGGAATGAAGTGGGCAGCCAAACAGGAGGAGGTGACGGCACCCTGATACCTGTCCAGATTCAGTGAGCATGAAAAGGGTGGAGGAACCTTTCTTTGAAATCTAGGCCACCTCAGCAGTTTATATGATGTGACCTGATACACTGCTGGTGTTTCTCACCGCTGGCATCATCAGATATGAACGTGCTTTACATGGGAATAAAAGCATGTTTCCCAAAACAAGTGGATTTTGATGAACTGACTGTTTTAACAGGGAAAAGGTCAAACGTTTGCTGCCACGTTTGCAGCAATGTTTGCTGTAAATCTAACATAATTCTGAAAAAATCCAATTTGGTGTAGGATTTTATTATAATTATGTTTGATTTACAGAGGAAATGACTCTGTAGATAATCATAGCTGTCCCTTTTTGACAGATACTGGCCTTCTAATTTCCCAAATAGCTTAGTTTGGTTTCGGTGTCTGGCCTTTTCTGCCTCTTATCAAACATCAGTTGGAGATGTTCATTGTGTGAGGTGTCATCAGTGAAGACAGATGATCTACTGCATGTTTGTGGTGTCTCTGTTCTTGCTGGTTTGGAGTTTTTAGTTGCACTCACACAAATCACATGAATATCAGACCCGAAGCTTTGTGTTATTATCTGTTATTTTTCAGTGTTACCATCGTGAGTGAACGATTTTAATATTTTGACTGGACCGAAATGGAGTACGCACTGTCCTTAACGATTTATTGATGAAGAAAAACATCTGTCATCTAAAAAAACCAGCAGATGGATCCAGCAGATCAGCACACACACGACTCTGACCGGAGTTACTCACCGTAGTTTTATGATGATCTCTAATGTGTAAATGTGTTGTCCCCCACCCCCCCCGCCTTCCCACATACACACACTCACACACATTTTGAAGTAGAATTTACACGACTCGTACACACACAGGGCAATGACTTTTGAAGTTTTTACATTTTATTGTTTTTCCAAACTTCATTTGCATAACCATGCGAGAGTGTTGTCGAAGGAAAAAATAATTACCAACTTGAAAGTTCTCCAAATCAGACGAGAGCAGTGTTTAATACATGCATTTCCAGCCCAAGGGCATGGCAACCTTTCCATTCAACGCTGTAGAATTTCACTTTCCGCACACCAACGATCAAAACACGAGGGCAGTAAAAACACAGAGAGCTACTTAAACTTTACATTTATTAGCTAGTTTCAGCCATGGATTAGATTAGAACACCATTTGTGCGCTAACCGCCACCTTTATGTGTTTGCAGGTGTCTGCCATTTTAAGCCTTCTGCCACCAGGTTCCTCAGCGGATTTGACATGTGAAGCCCTGCTTATGCTGTCAGGAAACATTTCATGTAAGTGCAGACTTCAAACGTCTTAAACTCTGAGCTAACCACTAAATGGTCCATTTTTATAAAATGTCATTCTGAATTTGAGTGGAAAAACCCCCAGTTTCCAAAGATGTCATATAAATCATGATGCGTTCTTGGGAAATGCTAACCACCACATTCAGATTAAAGAGAAATCTAAGGGGAATTAAGTAAAAAGCAAGAGTTACCGCAATAGAGTTTTAAGTTAAAGAAAAACAACTCTATAATTTATTGGATTTCATGCCTTTTCTACAAGGTATACTCAATTAATAATGAGTTACTAATGTGAATGTGCCCATGAAATGTATCCAAAGTCCTTAAGTTACCTCAAAGTGTACTCTATTATCTGATGTTCCAGTGTTGAAGGGGTTACTATGAGGACCGTGTCAATGTTTGATATGTACCAGTCCTATAACACTATTTTTATGACAGCGGCAGCATTGACCAATAAAATCCTGTTTAAATGCCCCCCCACACACACACCAACGTGTGTGTGCTGTTCTTGTGAGATTCCATACAGTAGATTTTCATCCCTCTCCACGACCACAATCATGAAATGCCAAACCCTCTATCCTCAGTATCAGTCAACTATTTTCTTGTGGATCTTGGCGAAAGGCCCTCAAAATACAATTTTGGTCCGTTTCCATGCAGCCATCCCAAGTACAATAAACGATGGGTGCTGTGCGCGCTGAAAATACAGAACACATGCGAGAACATACAACAATCTTGTTGTAATTTGCCTTTTGGCAAAAATCAAATCTCCCAAGTTGCTCTTAAAGCAGCAGTAACTTTATCATCCGTGCTGTGTCAGCAGGCTGTCACGACGCTCTGCAGTAGTCCTCTTCTATCCGTTTACGGTACGACTGACAGTTTAGCAATAACGGGCGAGAAAACATGAAAGATTCTGAAAGTGCAAGAAGTTGGCATCAAGTCGGCTCCCTCAAGCCCACCCTTCTATCCGGATCACTTTATTCAAATTGAGTCATTAAAGCAATAATAGCAAGAACCTCAGGGCACGTCTAGATTCATATTATCAACTATGGCCTTGTTATTGCTTGGGGAAAAGTCTGTCACCATTGTTTACCGTTGCCCTTTACTGTTCACCGTTAAGCCGAATCTAATGAGAATTTCATAACCTCCTCTAAAGTGTGCAAACAAAGATGGGGCTTATTGATTGAATTCTCTCTCTGGGTTGCAGTGCAGTCTCTGGCGTCTTGGAACCAAACCCTCAGCAATGGCACAGGCCAGTGGAGCGGTGAGTTTTGGATGAGTTGCTCCTCTCAGATGTGTGAAACCGATTCCTTCCCAGTTACAAGACAAGGTAGCATTGTTGTGGAAAACCCCACAGGGGGAAACGAGTTTGATCTCAACACAGATTATAAGATCCAACATCAAAGACAGATACACTGCTGGAAATAGACTTGGAATGGTGCCACGGGAGACAACTCTCATTGTGGCGCAAGAGTAATCATTAAAGTCTGACTGCACAAACAGCTTGTTCAACTTCACCATAATATATTGCCAACATCGTTGAACCAATGTCAGAATTTCACCACGGCTATATGTGGTGCTGAGTTATGCCGAGCATGCCGTGTGTGCGTCTGTTTGTGACATTTCCGTCCCCCGTGCACGTTTCAGGTTCGGGACTCTACTGTGACACCTCCATCGACGGCATTGGCACCTGCTGGCCCAGGAGCAGCGCCGGACAGATGGTGTCGCGACCCTGTCCAGAGATGTTCTACGGTGTCAGATACAACACCACCAGTAAGTCGTCCAACGCCAACACCCGGCATGCCTCGCTGCCTCGCTGAAGATGATAGATTTAAAGACAAGATTTTCCTTTGTTTTCCTTGCTCGTCTTCCCCTTGGGCAAATCCTGTTTGTGTAATTGTGTGCACAGAAATTAGCATGAGCGTACAAATTAACAAGGCACACAACAGAGAGCGAAAACATGCGTACACAAAGTAGGACTGCCAGAGGAAGGCGGCTCAAGGCGCGATGCACCGGGGCCAAGGAAAGCTGTGCCTGCTGTGGAAACGGCTGTTTGCAAGGGGAATAAATGGTAAAAGAAAAGTGGGGTAGTTCACTAAACACATTTACCTCTCTGTAAAATGCTCGGGCTTGTTAGAATTCTTCCACAGTTCCGCGTAGAGCAGTTAACTTCACGTGGAAGCGCGGAGATTCACCATCAATCCAAACCTTTTCAGACACACCATTAACTTTAACAACCCCTAATTACTAATTACTCAAACAAGAAAAGTAAGCAGTATGATGGATTGGTGCATTTTTTTTTTGTAGATTTGGTAGAAATCTGATTTTTAGGCTGGAATTTGTCAACTGAAAGTCTAGTAATCGTTTAAGCATTCAGGACTCAATTTAAAAAAATTTGTCGGGATTTTTCGGAGGTATCAATTTGGGGCACTGCATCAATATGACGGACTCACAAATAGATCTCATTGGTTTGCATGCACTTTAATAAATGTATGAGGTAAATGGAAATTGCTGAAAAGTTGTTTTCTGTGATTTAAACCCCCTGAAGGACCCTTAAGAGTCACTTGAGAGAGGGAGAGCGAGCGAACGGATCTATAATTCAGCCTGAGCCCAAGAGTAATTTGACACGGAGAGGCTCCTTTCACCTTTTGGATTAACATAATCTCTATTCATGCATAGCCTAAAAGCCCAGAAAAAAAAACCTGTTTAACACCTGACTTTGGCAGAGAAAGTCAAAAGTTGAAAAATGTGGTTGAATGAACCCGAAGGGGTTCTGGATAAAGCATGACGCCCTATTTACAGCAGTATATTATTAAACTCTGTCTCCTACTGAGTACATGCTGGAGATTCTTGGGGGGTTTTGGTTTACTGATTGTTGTTTTCCTCTCTGCTTTTATCGCCACATCGGAGGCAATGTGCTTGATAAATAGTTAACAGCGGCACTTCAATTATTAAGCTTGATGTGTGTTCTCGGTATTGATGTAGAATTAATCATGATTAAATATTTGATATTGTTCACATTGAGGTCAGAAGCACCAACGTGTCCTCATGTTTACCTCTCCTTCTGTGGACCATAGTGTCCACAGTGGGAATAACCAGAGGAATAGTGCAAAATTGCCAAAATATTTTTCATATTTGCGTCAAACTCTAATAAGAGGGGCAGACAAACAAACAAGATAAATGTGAATGAATGAATGACTAATTAAAGCAAATACGTGACAAGTTTCATGACCCGAGAACACAAATTTGCGTTTTTTTCTGAGAAAAATGTAGCGTAACCTCTTGAGGCAGGTGGCGAGACCTCATAACCAAGAATGGAAGGTGCTATATGAATGACAGCCAGCAACGGACAGCTGTAAATGACATTGGCTACGAGTCGAAGACGTAGACAATGAAATGGCGATGAGCTCGACGTTAAAATATCAATGTGTGTATTTCACAGAGTTTAAAATCCTAGAAACATTCTTTCATAACCCATCAATGAATGAATTCACTGTATTTCCGTAGCGCGTTTCTAGGCTGGGAGCCCTCAGAGACAACCCTTCGATCACTAGGCGACCACCTTAAACCATGAACACATGCTGTGGGCCTAACGCGTATTAAACTGTGTACCGATCTAAATAGTGTAGTATTTTAGCAGTAGTGGGCAAAAATCTGAAAGTATTTACTACAATGTACTAAGTAGAAATGGATTTGTGTGCGTGATGTTGCTAATAGACGTTATATATATTACACATTATGTGAAAGAACAGCGGGAAAATGTTTGACTTGTGACTCATTGTCATCGATCACTGCAGAAATTAGATTAGATTAGATTAGATTAGATTTACTTTATTGATCCCAAACTGGGAATTTCTTGTGTTTCAGCAGCAGATGTGGTGTCTCAGCGTGCCCTACTTAGAATTCTTCAGCTTTTTTCCTACATAATATGAAATGTGGTCATCTTTATAAATATGTGCACTACATGAGGTCCAGTATGCTCATGATTGATATTTTTGTCCCACAATATAATCCAGAGTGGGGAGGGAGGGGCTACTTTTCTTTACTTCTGATATGTCTCTGAAGGTTTTCATACCTTGCAGCAGTTCTAAACGACTGGACAGGTTGATGTTTAGTCTTGAAAACATTTCGGTGCTGGTCCAGGTCTGAGTCAATGGTGGGTAACCTGTCCCGTGTGCGTTGTTCACACCTTGGGCCAGGTAACTCCTTGCGTCACATGGGATTCACTGGTGCGTTTTGCACTTTGCACTTCTGTTCAAGTCTCCAGTGACTCCAGTGATGGCCATGTGTGTGTATCAACCTTCACACCACTTCCAAGGGGTCACCTGGTCCGAGGTGTGAATAGCTCTCAGAATAAATGCTGGTTTCCAGCCAAGTACAGACTCAAACTGAAGGAGCTGCTTGGATAACCGAAAGTCTTTTTTTTTCTTTTTTTTTTCATGCTTCCCCTATGAGGACATGATCGATTCGTGTGTGCTTTACGTTAGTTTCCAAACTGGGGATTAGAATTTTAAGGAGACAGATGGGTAGAGCGTTTCAGATTTTTAAGAGACGTGACCTTTCAAAAGATGTGGAAAAGCATGCCCTTTAACTGAAAAGGCTTGATGCCTTGATGTGCCAAGACACTGTTTTTGTCTTTGCTTAAATACTTGGCGTACAGGCTGAGCCGGTAGTAAACTGTGAACTTACTTTCTACACCATTTTCCTCTGTGGATGACTTCCATCCATCTTAACAAAGCTGACATCTTTTCGTCTTCTCTTCATTTTAAGTCGGATGTCGGTATTTCACAGTTGATAACTTGATGACTTCCTGCCTCCCAGCGTGAAGTCATATTGCTAAATGTAAACAAACACGGCTGGAGGTTAGACGATCGATATTTGGATCTGTGTAACGATTGATAATCAATCAATCGTGAATGCCACCTGTGAACCAGTGCTGCTATTACGTTATAATGTAGTGTATTATAGCTAAGACGCTAGCAGGTAAAAGACGCAGTGTGAGGGTTACTGGAGTTCTAATACTTATAAATAAGTAAAACACAAGTGAACTTAAATTTTATTTTGAAAAATATCTCAAATTTCTTTTGATAATGGACAATGTAGCACTGTTGCGGTTCAAGAAAGTTTTAAAAGTAATTAACGTAACTCACGTGTTGGAAAACTATCTGTCTATGAAGCAGAACATAAAAACACAAATTACGTTATTGATTCACATTTTCTTCATCAATTAAATTCTTAGCAGTGCTTAATGGATAATTGATTAGTCATTAACATCTCCTCCCGCAACATCAGCAGCGATTAAAGTCCAAAGTGGCCGACCGTTGTTCTCTCAAGCTAATACTGTAGGTCGTAGGTTTGAGTCCAGCAGTGGTCCCGGTGTTTGCGTTTGATCATCTGCTGCACGACGTAACCACGATGAGAGAAGATACCAGATATATTCATGAGAAAATGTCTTCTTTACTCAGTATTATACTCCAAGCTATCTATGTGAGCAGGGAAATAAAATGTTTGACAAAGACAAATATTGGGGGAAGCAAAGATGAAATCATTTATAATGCATATTCTATTACACACCTACAAGACCTTTCTCACAGGAGACATTTCCACTCGTCAAACACAGCTGGAACTAATGACATTACTTATGGCAGCGTTAAATTTAGTTACAGTATATCAGCGTTAGAGCCCTGTTATCGTGCACGTCAGCTCGCTGGCCCTCCCACCATAAACGGAAATCTTATTAGTTAGACTTACTGTGTGCTCCAACTGCTGTGACAAGTCAAAATGGCAGCAGTAGGAAAGACTTAAATGGGTATAAAACACACGTTCAGCTTACAAAGATCAACCAATTATCATTGACAGCAAGGGTTCTCGACCTGTGTTTGCCTATGGACCACATCCGTGACTCAGAGGCCACCTGGAGACCTCTGATGTGGGGGTGGGGTCAGGGGCTGTGCTGAGATTTTTTTTCTTACTTATTAGAAATATCTGGCCGTGGTGGACTGGGACAGTCTTGTGTTCTTTCCTAGCCTAGGTCCAGCCGAGCCCTGTACGAGGTGTGTAGTTACAAATTGTAGTTAGACGTATTCGATTATTCTCAAAAAAAGAAATGAAAATAACAGTTGTCAAAATAAAAGCGATAAAATACATGAAGTGCTTCTGGCATTAGAATCACATCACTGAATTCACTGTCACGCACAAACAGAGGTTCACATCTGGTTGAAAACCCCTTATCTAGAGTAGGAAGATGAATGACATCCTAAATATATGAACATTCCATTGATAATCCTAAAATAAATAAAGCTATGTGAAGACATTAATTTGTAAATGAGAGCGTCTTACAGGAAGTCTGTGTGACCTATTTTATCAACTTAGTGAGCGATCATGTGAAAATAAGCCCCAAACCCCTGTTCTAAGTACACGTTGGTGTAGAGAAGTGGGATGTGAATTATGTTCTCTCTCAAGTTACAGATCTCATACCAGCGGGCGTTTGGACTGTGGAATTGGATTCAGACCAACATTTTTAAACCTGTTAAGCCACTGGAGTGCCCGCATCTTAACCTACATACGTGACACACAAAAGCTATGAACGCAAGATAACTCCCATTTCATTCCTCAGGCCTCAGTGAGCAAAAGCTATGACGGAATGGAGCCCTGTAACTGATAACCTACAACTCATCTGACAGCTACACACACTAAGTAACAAAGATGTCTCCTGGTAAATACAGAACAGAGTAATACCGCTAATAACAGTATTCATAATATTATTATTATTGTTGTTGTTGTTATTATTATTATTATTATTATTATAACAATAGTAATATAATAATAATACATTGATCATCATCATAATCTTATTACTGTTAATAAGCATATTATTACTATTATCATTGAAACATTTTTAAGGGGTACAGTTTTAATTTTTTCTTGTTTAAGTACTGTCAATTTCAACTATTATGATAATAAACAATATAATAATGATAAACGACTATGATAATGCAAAATATCAGACTTCCAGTGTGTCTGAGGTTTGGATGTGTTCGCTCCCTGCCCTGAATAGCAGCACAGTAATAGCAGTTCCCCGAACCAGGACAGAGGGACTAGGTTGACTCTCCAAAATTAGATTGTGACAAATCCTCGACACAACTTGTCTGCATGTTTGCACCCGGTGCATCTTTCATCGGGACAGGTCCAGGGTCAGCGTGTGTCAAGCTGGCCTATTAAGAAAGCTGCTGAGGAAAGGTCACTGCCATTGTTTTGTTTTTGGAACCTGAAGCATTCTAGTAAAATTTAGACTTCACGTGCAAACTCCATATGGTTTTAAATTATAGAACAGCACGGATCTTTGATTGACAAAAGTCATGAATATTAAAAAGTGGCCTGATACCGGTTTAAAATCATAAAAGGACTAGAACCAACCCTCGTTTTGGCATCATTACCCCCGCACAAGTCAAGGTAACCAGAGGAGCTGAACACACCCTAAATATGCTGAGAGTCTTATCGTTTTAAGCTTCTCCTTATCTTTGATGCTCTCTCAGATGATTACAACATGTTGTCAAACATATGCACGGAGCCAGTGATGGACAACCAGCGGGCGTTGTCTGGACCGTTCACGCACTGATTTGTGACAGGTGCCCATGGCGCTGCACGCCCTCTTCTTGGTTCATGACTCAGCCAGGCATAACTATCTTTGTTGATGCTTGTCTTACTCCCCCCCCCCAAAACTCAGCACCATTTTTTTTTTGCCAAGTTTGACATTCCCTTAATGGTCCCCAGAGGCAGGCCAGAGTATTTTCCTGTGTGTACGCAGAAGTGTGGAGGCATTTGGGTATATGCACGCACTCGTATTTGTTGATGTGAGTTGCCAGTTAAAGTGGATGCGTGCGTGCGTGGTGCGTGTGTGTGTGCGTGTGTGTCTGTGTTTGTGGAGGAGGGGGGCGGGGTACTTTATTGAGAGCAGCGCTTTAGGTCAGCGTGGCGGTAAAATCCTAGCCCCAGCTCACGCTTCTGCTCGCTCACAGAGGAAGCGAGCGTCGTCTGTATTTGCTGAATGAGCTGCAGCGCACTATATCACTCTTTGAATTATAATGCACGACTGTAGGCGCGTAGACGAGATCCATCAAAGGGGGAGCGACAGTCTGAGTCACAGCAAATCCTCAGGTTGTGCGTGCGTGAGGTGCAGACACACAGGCTCCTAATAAGTGAGATGAAATGAAAAGCACAAGAAGGCTTCCATATTTAGACTTTAACTCCAAAAAACCACTGTGCACTCCTTTGTGTGGCCTTGAGGTGTTTAATCCTGCACAGCCAAAAGAGCGGAACTTCACTCGAGCCAGGAATCACACCCAGCGTGACACTGGCGTATAGACTGCCTCTTATTTCCACAGAAAAGCTCCAAGACGGAGGTAATAAAACGTTCCATCTGAGCTCCAACCTAGAAAAGAACAACCCCCCCACGCGTCCGTGAGTGCAGCTACAATTACTCACCTGAATTAGAGTGATTATTTTGATGAGAATGTGGAAAATGTTTAAGCCCCCCTGCCTCTGGAACAAATGGCCATTTCACACACCAAACGCGTACCAACCTCCGTAGGAGCGCCACGTCCGCTATCTAGTCCACGAAAGACCTCCACCTCAGGGTTACCGTGAGGTTCGTGTTTCTGTTGAATACTGAAGGTTTATTTGCGGCAGAGATTCAATTACCAGAAGTATGACAGTAATTCCCTCTTGCGTTCGCTTCTTCTTCCGCGCCTCCCTCGCGTCTCTGATGTACACAGTTTTTGCTGCAGTGTGAGAAAACTTCTCACACTGCGTGGTTTTATTTAGAGCCTTAAAATACACAGAGGAGGCAGATGCGTCTTAGCCGCAGCCATTAATGCATGCGTTGGAGCGCTGAGAGAGCGCGGCTAAATTTGGGTCAGCGTATTTTTCCTGTTCCTTCAGCTCAGAGATGCACAGAGCGGCTCCAAGAATCACAGCTTTTTGTTTTTGTTTGTTTTCAACTTGGTAATGTCGGCGGGCTGTCTGCTCTGTGTGTTTGAAGCTAAAATGAAAAGACAATCAGAAGGCAACAAGGGCAAATCATTAAGCCCCAGGCTTGGAGAGATGCCTGTATTCCATCCACATGTTGTAGCAAGCGTTTCTCTTTCCACAGGCAGGATTTAGCACCTGGCACAGGCCGGCCTCTGTTTTAAACAGCCATGCAAAAAAACAACAATGGCCAATCACTAAGCAAAGATTAAAATGTATTATCGTTATTGCATCCCAAATCCAATGTCAACCTTTTAAGATGCTTAAGAGAGAAAATATATCCATCACTGATGCAACTCCTGGCAAGTCTCCAGTTTGGCAGCAATCGCACACCATTTTGCGCTAAGCGATAGCCGTGGTTATTTTAAAGATCCTGAGCCGGTGACCCACACGAGCAGCACTCAACGACGCCGTCAGTGCCTCATTCACGGCCGTCCAGGACGGAAGGATGACGGCGAACGAGTGTAACTGCAGGACGAAAAGTTTATTTATACAGACAGGAAGGCAGTTCAAAGATACAAAAGTCACAAAGGCGTCAGGACGATGAACTCAGATTACGAATCAAAGAATTCGATTGACAATTCAACACATTTCACAAAATGAACGGATCTCTTTTTAAGCTTCGGGTCTTTGAAGCTTAACCTTGTATTTCATTAAGAATGACATGAGTGTGTGTGCCCTTCAGAGGATGTGTGTGTTTAAAACTGCTCATGTTTTACCGTTCACTGTAATCATTTCCTCTTACAACATGGAATTGTTACAGAAATTTGATTCGAAGCGTTTCAGGGTTTTGAAAAATTCAATACATTTTTAAAATATTGAGACAAAAAAAATGACTTTGCTGCCTTCTGTATTTAGTATGAAGGTTTGATATGTATTCCTATTAATGTGAGAGAATTACGGTTCTGTAACTTTCTCCAAATCCGTGGATGATCGACTCAAATGCCAGATGTAAATGTGCACATTTCTCCAATGCTCCTTTTTTAGTTAATTATGTTTTCAGCATTCACTCAGGTCGTTCTTCCAATTAATTCATCGTTTAGTTTGGAATTAAACAGGATATTATACTCCAGCCTCTCATGCATACAAATGGGGGCGACTAAAACATTACACGACGCCCTTTAGCATAATGCAGATTACAGCCTCAAAAATGATCTTAGACCTAAAGCCACACCCCTCTGACACAGCGTCAGTGTAAAATCCCATCATACTGAACAACCTACGCCTCATAGGGGTGTAATTTATTCTAATGATCTGTTAACTTGGCACACATTAAATAAATATACCATGTAATGTTCATTAGATGATGTCTGAGCAGGAAGTCTACCTCACGTCTATCTGAAAATCACATTTTCTGCATGAGGACAGCAAACGGTTTCAGGAGTAAAGGACAAATCTTTGTTGACAGCACAAAGACTTCACCTTGGTGTGTTGCGTACAGCAACTACCGGCTCTAATACTGCATAATACAGAATATCTCCACGTCAGCCAAGGCTGTTGCAATGTAGTTCATGCACAACTCCGAACCAGTCAGCGTCAGTGCAAAGTTGATGGCGTGTTTGTGATTCAGTTCATATAACAGAAGTGAGTCAACCTACATTCCTGCAGATAACAGAAGAATTTACACCGTTTACGTGGTAATGCCTACGTCTCCATCTCTTTCTCCATCTCGGTTGGTATTTCTGTGCACATCTCCGTCTCTGTTTCCGCTGAGATCACAAGCAACTCGCTGCCCCTGCCTCATTTTTTCATGTTCATAATATCTGCCCTCATGTAGCACACCAGTAATAAAACAAAAGAGAAGGGGGGAGGCAAACAAACAAAACAAAACAAAAAGGCAAGAGCACAAAACAACACGTGTGTTGGAAATAATGAATAGAATTAGCAAGAAATCTAAAAAAAGATGGTAATTTGTGGGAGAGTGTCTGAATGTTGTGTGCTTTGTTTGAAAAAAGGGGATATTCTGCTATCTGTGTTCATGATAAGAATGCGTGATGTGCATGTCGAATGGAATGAGGCAGACGTTTAATGTCACCTAGTATGGATGGGGGTAACGGAATATTTGGTCATTTTGACCCAAAGCCGAATCAGATCCCGAGTGTGTGATTTCAGCTGTCATTTGTGCGCTGCTCCTGACAAGCATGTGGGCCTTTGCGTGGTTACCTCGGCTGTGGGTGTGTGAATGTGCGTCATAATGGCTGAATGTGAGGCAAACATGGTAAAGTGCCCTGGAAACAAGTACCATAGAAATGCAGTCCATTTACCGTTTACTATGACCTGAAAGGGTCTGAAAAATAAACCTGCGTACAACTTTGGATTGGGAATATAAAAATGTTGCAAATTTTGTGTAGAGTTTAAATGCATGCCTGTCTATATTTATTCAACGCCTTTATATTCAGACAGCATTCACTTTATTCACACTATGTTATGTCACAGCCTTATTCTAAAATGCCTCTAATTCATCAATCTGCACATAAAAAACCCATAATAACACAGACAGAACTGAATTTTAGACTTTTTTGTTAAGTTATGAAACATAAACCTATGTAGTTTTACCTGCATTTTAATATAAATGTTTCTTTCTTCTGCGACGCTCGAATGTCCTTGCTTTTTAGTTCTTTCAGTTGCGTCGCCTACATCAACGGTGCTACGCAAGCACGTTTCTGGTTATTCTCTAAGTGTTCAGAGCTTTGTTGGAGCACCTTTAGCAGCGATTACAGCTTCGAGTCGTGTCGGCTACGACGCCACGAGCTTGTCGTGCTTCGTTTAGGGGAGTTTCCGCCATCCTTCTCTGCAGATCCTCTCCAGCTCTATCAGGTTGACTCAACGGCTATTTTCAGGTCTTTCCAAAGATGATCGATCAGGTTTATGTTCAGACTCTGGCAGGGACACTCAATGGCGTTCGGAGACTTGTCCCCAAGCCACTCATGCCATTATCTTGGCTGTGATTTATGACGGAAAAAAAGGCGGTCTCATAACAAAATGTGGAAAAAAGTGAAGGAGTCGGAACTCTTTTTGAAGATACTGTGTACGTAGAACGTGGGCCTTAAACTGACTGACTTTGTCATTCAGGTTTCGGACAGTTTTAAAGCTCTCTCGGAGCTTCCATTCGGGGTTTAGGGACCATCAGGGGCTAATGTAACGTAGATTGCTGATGACAGGCCTCTTACACTGTCATCAGGCTATTTTTAATCTGGCTCATTGCTCATTGTTGACCTCAGGCAGCCCAGTAACATTTTATCTCCTGTCCTTCTGGAAAATATTTTCTCAAAATTCTTTAAGATTGTCCTCAGTGTACCATTGTCTCATTTCCATGTGATCCAGGTGTGAGACTCACTTTGGACAACTACATAGCTGCAGTATTTCAATGTTCCAACAACAGCAGAAGCCTGCTTAGGTGAAAATAATAGGATGCTGGTGTCTGGGAGGAGATTGAAGCATTTTTCCTTGTGGGGTGTCAGTGCGGGAAGAAAACAATCAATAGAAGAAAAACATTTCCTCTTTATTTTTAGGCATATTATCATTCATTGGCATGGACGTGGAGTTTTAATAGAGGAAAGCCTCCAATCTCCCAATTATTTTGACTCTGCATAGTTGGCCCATTTGGCCAAATGTGTGCCTGGTGTCAGACTTGGCTGATAGTGGAGGAAAACTTTTTACACTGACAGTAAGTGACAAAACAAAATCTGAGCGAGGATCAACTCTCTGTATTTTAGCGGTGCCTTGTTGCATTATTTCTGTGTGCTGACAGTCGGACAGCTCTCGGGCTCGCTCTCACCTCTCGCCGCCCCGACAGGTAGCAGAGACACCCGGCGCAGCTTTAACTGTCACTGTGCAGCGACTTATTGCTGAGGAGTGACTCAAAGCTCAGCATACATCGCCTCTCCTGCCTGTAAATGAACCTCTTTTCCTCTGAGCTCACCACAGCGCATCAGCTGACCGTCGCTGAAAAAGGCTTTCTTGCTGCGTGGGATGACCAATTAACAGAGTGATCTATGCCCCGTGTGCCGTGCTTCTCATCGCTGATTCTTTCACCAGAAGGTCTGAGCTGTAAATGAAGGCTTTTTCCGCTCCTGAACAAAAACAGATTTGTTCTCCTGCTTGTTCTTGAATGCGTTTCAGCTGCTGTAACATAATGACGTGAGACTGAAAGGGGCGACGTTGTTTTCATATGATTACATTTCTTATTATTAAGAATTGTCCTACCACATATAACCTCAAACCGAGACATTTTTTCTCTTCTGTTTTCACTAAGTTTTATTTTGAATTCTCGTGAAATGTGAAATATTTCCCAAAGATGCCAAATATATCAAGATTTTTATTCTGGGCAAAACAGTATAAAATTATTCCCAACACATCTTGAATCATTTTTATACTGTCAATACATGCATACGTATCTTGATACATTTCCTCCACCGTTCACAGTGTATACATAACTTAAAACAGAACATAACGTATATACATTTAAGTAGGTACATGTATGTCTCCACCCACGTATACAGACATCTTTCTATTTGTGCATCCACAAATACATAATTAGATAGATTAGACATAGACAGAGAAGAGGAAGAGGAAAGGGAAAAGTTTTAAAAAGCACCTTCTCAAAGCATGATCCATCGATTTTTTTTAAGTATTTACATAATTTATAGTTAGTCATATCGTATTTCTTCCACCAGAGCCTTTTATGTCTGTGGTATATTCACTTATTGCTATCTGCCGAATGTGTTTATCATCATTTATCATTTATGTTTATCACCCACCTGCCTTGGGACTTACAAATGCAAATGAGTCCAAACTATTAAATCTGTCGGAATTACTTTGCTTAAACTTCAGTTAAGTGACTACCAAGTAAATTCATCGTTTAAATCAGCCAGTTTGCCTTCAAGCGTATAACCAATTCATTTGCAAGGGTGTGAGGGGTTAAATTATGTTGAAATCCAGACGATGCCAAATAAGGCAGGACATCTGCAGTGTTTCAGTATGATCGCCATTTATGGATGGAGATACGTAGCACCGTATACCTTCAATAAAGCAAAATAAGCAGGTGCAGAAAATATACTTATATACTTCACCATCATAACGGATAATTGGAGGTATTCAGCAGGTTTTAAGGTCCAGTACCCAGTTGATTAATGAGGGTACACAACACTTTAAAAATGCTACAGCTTCAACATTCAAATAGGCTCATTTGTCATCTCACGTGTGTCATTTCTAAGATAGTTTTTTAATGGTGTTCATTAGATCGTTTTATAACCTCTTTTATTTTCTCCACCTGAAATGTATAATTTGTCAAATCATTGCCACCCAGTGCGTGTTGTTTGGAATGTACGCCGAAATATAAACACATTACCACAACATTTGCTACGGCTTGACCGTCTGCTTTCTGTTATTACCATAAATTTGAAATAAACTGGTCCACTTAAAGATTCTCAAAATATATTTCAGATAGAATGTTCATAATACTGGTGCCAGCATCTGACATTCATCCTCTGTTTACACAAAGCACTGACTGACTTGCGATTCTTATATCTAGACAGTGACCAAACAGGGGTCATTGGGTTTAGTGGAAGGATTCCTCATGCTGAAAAATGTGGGCTGTGCTCGTGTCCTAGATGGAAAATGGGTGCAAATGTAAGGAATCCTAACTATGCTTCACCGGCAGTTGGTGAATTGTCTTGTGAGAAAAAGTGTGAAAAATCACAGCTCATAGGCCTCCCGCTAACGATATCTGTCCTTATTAGTTCCCAAAGTCGAAAAGGTCACAGTGCCGCTGTCAATCCGGCGGGAATCCACTACTTTGAGAGGCATTTTTCACCAAGTCCCCGTTTCTACAACACGGGATTTAAGGGGGGAAAGAGGAGCAGAGAAGTGCAAACTCTAAGCACCACTTCAAAAATGATGAGGAGAGGATTTTAAATGAATCACCTCACCTTGTTTTTCTTCATTTTTTGCTCCCTTTACAGATAACGTCTACAGGAAATGTCTGGCGAACGGGACATGGGCGCTAAAGGGGAACTATTCTATGTGTAAGGCCATTCTTCATGAGGAGGTAAGACACTGCATCGTTACTCTCTCTCCCTCACTTTGTGTGTGTGTATGTGTGTGTGTGTGTGTGTGTGTGTGTGTGTGTGTGTGTGTGTGTGTGTGTGTGTGTTTCCCTGTTGTAAGGTTTTTCACACACATTCACTTTCATGTTTACGTAATGAGGGCATCCCTGTATACATTTTACTACGTGAAATTGGGAAGATTGAACATCCCATAACTACAAGGAGGAAACATTCACATTACTAATTAGCTAGCTAGCATAACAGTAAGCCAGTTGTTAACTTTAACAACACTGCTTTCATAACCCTGAGGAAGCTGACATGCGAATTGTGTGTGTTGCAGCACATGTAGTGAGTAAATGTAGTAAAGACAGAGACACAGCTGCTCTTTATCTGTGTTAAAGGAGCGTAACTTAGCCGGACAATGTGGGAAATACTGTGAGCAAAACCTGCTAGGCTAACCAGTGTATTGGCTAGCGCTTATGCTACGTGGTAGCAATGGTGGCAACCAATGCTTTGGTGGTTTCAGCGGTAAGATTGTACTGACCTCCACCAGTTTTTAGTCTTGTTTTTGTTACTTTTACGTGTGTGCTAGGAATGATGCGTTGTCACTGTGATGTAGAGCAAAAAATGGGAAACCCTGATTTATAGTCAATGCTCACCAATTAATTTGTTAACCTGTTAAACACCATTAAATGTATTGATAATTGAGTACACATTAAGGCTAACAGCTCTGGATAATTTAAAGATCTTAGGATCAATTTAATGAGTGATTACACATAAGTAAACCATAATAATTCCATATACCACATACAAAATGTATAAAAAAGCCTATTTCTAGAGAAGTCATTATTTTTATCATGCCTAAAATCCATCAAAATACATCAACTATTAGTTTTTTGTGGTATTAGTGGTATTTTTGATTTCCCTTAAACTTCTCTATGTCTATCTGTGTTAGGTATAATTTTATACAGATTTTCCCAGAGTGCATTCTTATAAATTTGACATCTTTGGGAACTTTGGGCTTTTCACGAGAGTTTTTAAGTGTTTATGAAGACGGGTGGTTACCTCAGAGTCTAAGAGCTTAATCAAACACCACCCATTATGACGTCGTTAGCAATGAATTAGTGCGGCTGCTTTACTTGAGGCTTATTTATAGTACTCGGTGTGGACTCAGGCCACGGTTTCTGACGGCCTGCAGCCATGGGCGTGAAAGGAAACTTCAGACTTGTGCTATAGCCCAAAAGCACAACAACAATAACAAAAAAGGGACTGAATGGTTGGCATTTGCACTAGACAGACATTGGCAATGTGTCTTTAGCATCACGTTGCCCACAGCTACAGTGCAGGGGCTTGGCTGGCACGTGTGTCGGTGTGAGCCTGAAATTTGTTCATCAACCTGCAGTTATGTTTTACACACCAAAGCCTTTCATATAGTAAATTTAAGTAAAAGGGCCGGTGGACAAATTGTGATATCTCCTCCGGCGATAAGAGCAGGCAAAGAAAGAAGAGGACACGGTCGACTTTGGTTGAACTTAGCATGAGTGCTGTTGTTAGGGTCCTGCGGTGCTCCACACAGGCTTTTATCTATTCACATGTTGCTGTTTTTCCATCCTCTTAGCCTCCACCTGGACAGTGTTTTGTGATGTGCAGATGTGGCGATCGCTCATTTTAATTAGGATTGAACGCAGGGACAAAGCAGGCAGAACACTCTGACCTAAATTGAGCCTGAAAACAAGCAGAAACGTGAATCCATTTAGAATGTAAACCTTCGTACAGTGTAGATCTATTTACTTTGAAAAGCCTGGCCATCTGCTGAAAATGATTATTGATCAGGTCAGTTGTATAAACATTGTGACCCTCACTAGAATCCAAATCTCTGACCTTGTCAAAGGAGTATTGTCCACCGTCCGTAAATGAGTGCTGATATGCAACTGATTATCAAATATCAATCAGGTGAATGTCTAAATGCAAACATCTGACGCGGTACAGACGCAGTGTCGTTAGTTGTACTTTGGTGGATATTGATTTATGAGCGTTTTCAAATGAGAGCCTTCATTTAGTGTTTATTCAGGGACTCTCAGAGGGGAAGGCTAATCGATCCCTGCAGATGATGGATATAGAGTGTCTGACCTTTGCGATCGTGCGTTTGCTTTTTCTCCTTCTCTGGCAGTGAAACAAATCAGTCGGTGATGGAAGTGTGATTGACATCAGAGGGAGGCAGTGGTTGATTTAAAGAAGGATGTTGTTAGAGTTCATCTGGTATTGAACTGGATCGTCACTGGGCCCTATTGGGAAGAGAAACTGAGTGGATCAGACTCTTATTTTGGAGTTTGTTTTTTAAGACATACTGTATGTCTCAGATTCTGGGATTCTGGGTTACTTTCTTAAATACACGACAGGGGACTTTGTTGTTTTAAGAGACAATTTTTAAACGTGACCTGTGTGTCCTGGTACAAGTGAGGACTTGCCTGTACACTTTGGATTATTAGCAGGATTTGGCTTCCACTGCGATCAGCTCCTGCTTGCTTTCCTGCTTGTGTGGTGGATGAGCTTCATGTGGTTTTTAAAGCAGCAACTTTTGGAGAACTTTTACTCTGAAAACAGGGCAAGGTGACGGTTGATGTTTTGATCTTGAGAGTGGAATACAAATATGTCTTTTCTTTCTTTTCTCCCGTGATGTTGCAGTCCTTGTCACTGCTTGGCCCCTACTGTCTGGGGCAGTCACATGCTACACGTGAGGTCTCCGCTCGCCGCCTCAGGCTTTCCCGGGAGGACTTAACGTGTGGCAGGCTCATGCTGTCCCCCTCATATCTACTCTTAGAAGGCATCTTGACCGGCCTGTAGGAGTCACTGTTGTAGCAACAAGGATTAGGTCTGTCTACCGGTGGACATGTCCAATTGTGTCACCAGGAACGTGCAATCAAGCTGAGTGTACTGTTACCAGGGAGCAAAATGTGTCCCAGATTCACAGATTGCATTTACACCTGACTGCAATCGCAGATCACAGTGTGATCAGAACCGTTTATACTTTGTTTTTTTCCTTATCCAGACAACGTATCTGCATACAGATCGCATTCTAACTCAAGGTCGAAATGGAATGTGACGCATGTGTCTTATTTTATCGACGTTTGCCCGTTCCTCTTCCCAGCCCACTTTCAAAGTGCTATTAAAAATAAATCTCCCACTTTCTTTATATGTGTTAACTGGCTCTAAAAATCAGTCTTTGATCCTTTACTTGTCTTTTGTAATTCACTTTGCATGCTGAATATAATCTGTCCCATGACACTCTGCATGACAAATAACCAGAGTGTACAGCACATGAATACCATTTGTCCACAAAAATCGATGAGTAATCTTCAACAGTTAAATGTAGTGAATGGAACAGATTAGTTTTTTCCAGGTGGGTGGGGCAGGGATTAAAGATGTACATATTTAATCTGGGCATAGACACCAGCAAGTTACGTAAATCCACTTATAGAAAAGATTACTGGGTAGTTTGGGGGAAATCCGATCGCGTTGGATATATGAGTCTCAGACACAGATGAGACAAAGATGTTCCACTGGCAATACCTTTGTGTCTGTGTGTCTCCATTCACGAATTCACGTTTCAAAATTATATAACCAGTCAGTTCTAACAGATTATACAGTATGTATGAATAAATGAAGAGAATTTGGAATCTTTTGTTATCTTGAATCTTTTTTTTTTTTAAATCTCCTGAAGACTCATGAAGTTTTCCCTCCCCCCCCCAGAAAAAAGGGAAGATGCACTACCAAATAGCTGTGATCATAAATTTCCTTGGTCACTGTATCTCCATGGTGGCTCTCCTCATCGCCTTCTTCCTCTTCCTGTGTTTGAGGTAAGTGTCAGCTCCACTGTCACCAGTCCGCTGATAATCCTAATAGATGTGACAGAAATGTTGGTATTCTCAAGATCCCTCGTTCAAAGCGCCTGTTGTACTTACTCAAAAACCATTTGGTCATGGGATGAAACCTTGCCCATCTCAATCCCGCAGATGTAAAGGGGTTTAGACACAAAACTAGGCCACATTTCTCCACAAATGGGAAGAATAGAAGCCATCTCACAAAGCAGGAATAAACTAAAAGAGACATGCGGTGGCCTAGTGGGACAGTAGCAGGGGTGGAATGGGTTTCTCTGACAAACAGAAATAAGCCGTGCGTTAACGAGAGAAAGGTCTTAGCACCCTCGACAGACGTAGCTGTTATCGATCCCCAAGACACCCCTGGGGGGCGCGAAAAGCGTGAAAGGCCATCGAGAGACAGAATAAATAGAATCTGTACAGGACAGCGTTTATGCACTACTCCTGTTTGTGGGCCGCAGTGGCTCTGGCGGGGAGGGAGGGAGGAGAATGAGGCACGACTGATGGCCGACTATATATGGCAGATTGGTCGTGAAGGAGTTTGGCATTTCCTACTCACCTTCTTAACTTTGTAATGAGATTGTGTTGAGAGTGATTTGGGAGACGGGGAGCCAGGCGGCAAAAGGACAGCGCTCTTGTTCAGAGTATGGCTGGTCGGAGAAATGAATGGGAGAGAAGACGGGTGGGTGGGATTCTTAAAAGGCGCTGAAAAGTTCATCGTGACAAGGACCCCTGTGGAGAAGCGCTCGGCTTTCCTCTTAATTAATACGCATCAGTCTGTGCTGGCGGGCTGCCACGGGAAGTGAGGTCACTCACTGTAATGAATACCAGTGTTTTAAAAATGTCCCTCTCTGCTCCTGGCACGGTAGAGGCCGCCTCGGTGATGTGACGCTAATGAAAGCTCCTGTATTCTAACAAAGCACACTGTGGGGAAACAGCGGCCTGTGGTTTGCTTTTGTTTCTTCCTAGTTACCCCAAAGCTGAGTTTTTATCTGTTTTCTAAGTATTAAAAATGATAGGACCATCTCTGTGTAGCATCTCTTTACATTTGTTTCCCCTGTTTCCACTCCTCTAATTAATACATTTGTTGACATTTTCAAAGGGGCAACAGCGTCACTGGAAAATTCTTGCTCACGCTGTGCGGCGTTTGTCAGCACAAAGCCTGTGCAAGTGACACCTATTAAGAATTGATGCATGCTAAAAAATAAATCACATCATTCATGGCGGGTCGAGGAATAAGCAGCCTTGGATCACAGATAAAGCTCTCCGCTGGTGACAATAAATGTTTCGGTCACTACGGTGACCGCGGTTCATTTGTTCTGTCTGTTCGGTCGTGTGCTTCTATTTTCAACAACGTGATTTCAGGCCGTTAAGCACATTTTAATTGTATCCCGAGGTCTGTGTGTATGTTCAAAAGAAATCAGGACGCAACACACAAACGAGAGCACAGATAGTGGGAAGAAAATGTTGCTTGTTCTGTATGCGGAGCACCGAGCAGTGGAAAACGCTACTCAGACGCTGCATTTTGACATCAATCAAATTATTCATCAGCCTCTCTTTTTTTCTTTACTGAATGAATTGATCTTATAACTGAATAATAGCTTGTGCTGGAGGTTGAACATCTGAGTTTAACTGTCGGTCTGAGTTAAACTTTAAATTGCTCATGGAGTTTGTTTAATTTTTTAAGTGCCTCTTTTTAAAAAGGCAGATTATAATGGTTTCAGAGGTTGTAACTTATTTATATATTAATGGTTAACCCTGCTCACCCTGATGACAATTTGGTCCACTTAAAGGCAAAGAATTCAGAATTATTGAACAGATTTTGAATGGCTGTAATGGGCTGTAATTTTCATATCGGTAACCCATTAATAATTGAATATTCCGTGAAAAAAACAAGTCCATTATAGTAACTATTGCTAGTTTAAGTTATGGCTTTTTATTTTCCCATCAAATTCTTCTTTTTTTCAGATGTGCTGAGTATCATTTTATGCTGATTGTCCCAGAATTTGTCCTCGTAAAATGCACCGGTTTTATTCTCGTAGTTCCAGGATGTCTTAAATTACTGAGGTTTTTGTTGAACCATCGACAAACTCTTAGGGCCTGCACACAGCAGCTGGAACTTATTAACTGTACTTTGTTTGAATTGCGTCTTCCGTGACTGTACTCATAATAAACATCCAGCCTAACTGCCATATTTTGACAAACACAAAATTTAACGTCTCCAATGCTGATTTACGCTGGGTTTAGTACATATGGCCCTTAATATTTACAACGTTATTGTCTTGTAAACATTGTTGGTGGGAAATTACTTTAGCTGTTCCACAATGCCAAACTTGATGAATGACGCAATACAAATGTTATTATGTCATAAATAAAGGCTACTTCCGCTACAATAATGCTTTATGAGTGCAGTTGCACATATTAATAGGTTGTTAATAATGGATTATGTATCCAGTGGGCGTGGGAGAGTCTTTCTTATTCTTAAATAATGAAAGAGATGAAACAGAGACAAACCCGGAAGAGCACACGGGATTTTTTTCACAACCTGGCAACAGAATCCTTGTGCTTATTGATGGCATTAACTGACATATAAAGCCATCACTCAAACAGGCCTTTAGCTGGAAATGGCAGCACTTTTGTCTGTATCCTACTGTTTAATCACAGCACAGCAAGCACAAACATCACAATCACTCCTTCTCTTTCTGCAGGAGCATCCGCTGCCTGAGAAACATCATCCACTGGAACCTCATTGCTGCTTTCATCCTGAGGAACGCTACCTGGTTTATCGTCCAATTGACCATGAGCCCCGAGGTGCACGAGAGTAACGTGGTGAGTGTGTGTCCATTCTTGTACAGATTACATCATTCTCAGGGTTTTGCTTTTACCAATTGCTTAATTTTCAATCCCATCAAAATATTATGCTGTGATGAAGGAAAGTTTTGAGTCAGTGCACCATCAAGTAATCAGATGTTCCTGTCTAATCTAATGGAAATTTGATGCATTTTCAAGTTTTAAAACTCAGTGTTTCTTTGGTCGTGAAGGCACACTGCATTATAACTCTGAAGAGATTTTAAGTATCGACTGCATCCAAGCAAGAATTGGTTTGATTTGACAATTCAATGGAAAACAAATGGAAAAAAATATAGAGTTGAAAGTGCTGAGACAGATAAAAAAGAATGACAAAGTCTGTGGAAAATGCTGTGTATTCTCTTTTTTTTTTTAATTCTCCATCTATATATTTATATGTGTAGTCGGTAAGAAAACAGAGAATTATTTTGCGTTTGATACTAATACAAAAACAGCACACTCTACAGTAAATTTTGCATGCAATTTCTCTGCAGGAAGTGCGAGGCAGAGCATTAATGCCCTCTTTAATTGATGGTGCTTTCATGGAAGCTGCAGCTCGTGTCTTCTCAGTATTGTTTGATGAATTCAGAGCTACATAATCAGAGAAATGTAATCCAGCTACCAAACATGGATGTCAGGGAAAAGATCATTTAAATGAAGAATTAGAAACACGTCAGATTTTATGAATCTACTGTCAGAAAACATGCCACAGACAATAACTTAGTAAAAACAAGACATTGTGGTGTCCTTTGAAGTAGTGTGTTTGTCAAAAATGAAAGAGCTCTAACTGAAGCGTTCACTTTGTAGATTTGGTGCCGCCTCGTCACCGCTTCCTTCAATTATTTCCACTCCACCAACTTCTTCTGGATGTTTGGCGAGGGCTGCTATCTCCACACCGCCATCGTGCTCACCTACTCCACCGACAAACTGCGCAAGTGGATGTTCATTTGCATCGGCTGGTGTGCGTACATCTGAAACGGCAAATTAACTGTCTCTCTCTAAGACATTGAGGACTGGATGGACTGCAAGGCCGCTAGGCTATTACAAAGATACAAGGCTTTAATGTGGCAGCCGTGAAACACATTACTGCAGAGTTCACTAACACCCCTTTTCACACTGTCAAACCCAACTATGTGCTGCTGAGATTATGCGTATTTTGCCATGTGAAGACTCAGCGTGAATAGGAAACGGCAGAGTTCCGGATAAAACAACTCTTAGGCTGCAACAACAGAGCCATTAATCACACAGAAACAGATGTGGACATGTGGATAAATACACTACATCACCAGTAAAATGGCTCAGTTCCACAGACATGACACAAACGTGTATTTGCGTCATTTAGCAGTGAGTAATGTCAACTCGTCCGCCTCATTATGCTCCTCTAAGACAATCAAACAGTATATCACTCCGTGTTATACTCAGTCAGACTCCATCATTTCAGTCATTCATTCCTTCACAGAGTAATTTTCAGCCACTGAAATGCCTTGGCCTGCATCTGAAGATCACAGCACACGAGCAAAGATTGGCTCTGACAAAGCCTAGCAAGGAGAAATGACAAGGATTTAACATTGCAATGAGAAATCCCTGCAGTGGCATTATGTGATTTGTAGGAGAGAGTAAGATGAAGAACCTTATCATTTTCCCTCTCTCTCCCCTCCCTCTCTCTCTCTGCAGGTATACCATTTCCAATAATTGTGGCATGGGCCATTGGGAAACTCTACTACGACAATGAGAAGTAAGTCCTGGTGGAATGCCAACACTTGCATTAGTTTACTCTCAGTGAAGGAGGACGATGGCAAAGTCAAACCGTGCATTTCATCAAGAAGAGGAATGCTCATTCATAATCGTCTTTAATCTTATTTGGATCGTACCCATTTATTAATTACACACCTTCCTCGGGCTGATTTATGTTGTTGTTCAGCAGCGTTGACTGATACAACACTAAGAATCTGTTGTCTGAATGAGACATCATCCCAAGACATCTACAAAAACCACACTTGAGAACCATTTGTCACAGTCGTATGACGAATACTATAATAATATCAAGAATGTCTGGATCACTCTGCCCCGTGTGTGAAAACCTTGAATATAGAGAGGGTGATTATGTATTACGTATTAATTGGAGTTGCAGTGTAACTTTGCCAGAATGATCTTTCTTTCTTTCTTTCTTTCTTTTCTTTCACTCATAATTTTGAGTAATTTTGACAATTTGCCAACTCACAGCTATTTTTAGACAGAGAAATAAACAGGAAATGGGGCTGTTTTGTTGTGCACATTAAATTCAGTTTGTAGGTCTTGAAGGGGCACCTTTCATTCATTCATTCTCTTTTCATTCAGGCTTTTGTGATTGTAGAGGGACCTGACTAACACACGAGATATGACCTCGATGACATCATTGGATGTCTTTATTGGCGCTAAAGAAAAGAAGCACAGAACGGAGAAGAATTAAGCTCTTGTGTCGGTGAAGACGTCAGTCAGTCAATCCATTATGTAATCACTGAGCTCGCATTGTAATTTCAATTTTACTTGCATATCTACTGCGACGATTTGCTTGATTCGTACATTTGTATAATAACTATGCTCTACTTGCCCAGGGACTACAGATGAATATGCAAAGTCAAACAAACTGATAAAATAAAGGCAGACAGACAGAGCTGTGTCAAGCCTCAGGAAAAATTACCTTCATTACAGCAAGCCATTGAAAATGACAAAAATCTAATTTACTGCAAATTCACAATGACATTAATCAAACTTATGTTCAGTTATAATAATAAAAGAATCTAATGAAAGACACAAAATATAATGTTTGATTGATATGACCAGGAAGGAAGAATAAATATATGACGTTCAACATTTCATTTCATTAAAATGGTAGTCATTAATTCTTGGAGACTAATTGTGAATCAGGTTAGAAATTAGTATTATATATAAGTACTTGCAAGGAAGGGCTAAGTAATTTTCCTCCCTTCGTTCCACTTTGGACTAATTTTTTCCAACAGTTTGCACCCCTCAGAAAAGTGATGTCATGCAGGTCATTTCTGTAGATGTTACAGATCCCTCTCCACTCACAAAAGCCTTTTCACAGACGTGTTGAACAGTGGTCCGCAAGAAAAATTTATTAAACTTAATGTGTGAAATCTTTGCAATCCATCGTCAACGGCAACTCACTGAATCCGAAGGTGATTTTATTGCTTTGCTTTATACATTGGTCCAATTTACCCTTAAGGATATTCATCCATTCAGAAGGATTTGGTTTTATATTTTGAGATATCTCCTGCTGAGACTTATGACATCGCCTCAATATCTCAGCACTGGGGGGAAAAATTACATTTTAAAAATTTATTCTCTCTGTGGACACAATAACTCGCAGGGGCATTGTTTCTGGGAAAAATTCCAAATAAATTTTTAATGCTTTGAGCAGCACATACCAAATTATGGTCACCTCTGTTCGGAAGAAGAAGAAGACAATCTCTGCAAGTAAAACCTAAAGCTTTTCACTCAGGGTAAATATGGGGGGATATGTGTTTCTACGAGATCCATAAAGAAATGACAAGTGACAGGATAAACACGCTCTTCATGCAGTGTGAGCGCTACGCCTCACTGAGTGCTTTTGTTGATTCTCAGATGCTGGTTTGGGAAGCGAACTGGAGTATACACTGACTACATCTACCAAGGTCCCATGATTCTGGTGCTGGTGGTAAGAGGCTTCTCTGTTCACTACGACGCCTGCTATACATCACACAGTGGTGCACTTAGTCATCATCATGTTTGAAAGTGCCTTTACTTGATTTTTTTTTACTAAATTTAGAATAATGAAAGTTGCCCAACAGATCATAACATCACAAAAGGTTAATAACTTAAATTAATTTTGTTCTAACAATAAAATATTTTAACTGCCTCTGGCATTAAAGTGACATTGCTGAATTCATTGTCTTGGACCCCATGCAGTACCACAAGGGGGCTCTGTTGGAGGCGGGAGGGGGAGGGAGGTCAAGCAGGTTCCAAATGAAATTTCAACATAACACATTCATCTTTAAGTGGCATGGTTGTGTGGTGTTTTGCGCTGTTGCCTCAAAGCTGGAAGGTTGTGGGTTCAAGTCCTGGGCTGACCCTGGTCCTTTCTGTGTGGAGCTTGTACGTTTTTCCTGTGTCTGCATGCGTTTCCTCTTGGTTCCTTCCTCTGGTTTCCTCCAAAGACATGAAGTGAATTGAATTTTCTAAACTGGCTAATAGTGTGACCGGGAGTGTGTGTGAATTGTGTTGGCCCTGCAAAGGACATGGCAACCTGTCAGAGGTGTGCCCCGCCTTCCACCCAACAGGTTCCAGCCTCGCCACGACCCTGACTTGGATAAGCAGTATAGATAATAGATGATAATGGAAATTCATCGTTGTAATGACTCATCGTGAAGCCTCCTACCTTTAAATCTTTCATCGGCTCATTGCCGTACTTAACTGGAGAACGTTTTTGTGTTTCTGCTTTTGATTTCTGCTCATACAGGCCATCAAAGGAATCCTTCTATTATGACCCTCAATAATAAAAGTGTGGCTTGTACAGCTCGTTCCAAACTCGGCAGCAACAAGCTTTTAAGCACAGCTCAGTGAAGAGATCACACGGGGTGAACTTCAAGTATCTTCAAGACTTCACCTCACAGTACAGTAGACTATAGGTACTCACAGCGTGGCCCTTCTTTGACTCACTCATATCTTTGTTCAGGTTTTATCCACCTCTTGACGGGATCACAGTAACCCACACATCCACACACTCACCACTTCCTCTGCTAGCACCTCCTTGACTGCAGCAGTTTTGGCCATTTCTCCGCTCAGTATGGACGTTTCTTCCCACTGCGTCCCCAGTGGTGCATTGACCTTCCTGTCCGGTCAGAACAGCAGAGTGTGTCCTGTCTTCTGGTGAAAAGCTCATCCTGCTTCCAAGAGACACTCATGTTTTCCTCTGTCTCGAACACACATTTCCCTCCTCCCATATTTGCCTCCTACTTGCACTGCAATCTCCGGCTTTATTTACCTAGTGCATGATCCTAGAGGGTCATCGAAGGGTCAACGGAAAACTTGTGGTCTCTGGTCAGGCCGTTGTGGTGTTGAACTTTTCATACCTCGCTATTGGGGACTTTTGATGTCAGCAGCAAAGCAATAGATTACTACAGTGAATAAATACAGGATGTTATTGAAATGTTGATAGAAGCACTAATGCATGGGGCGAAGTTATGACGGTGCGTTGAACAGTCTCATGGAAGATTGCCGTGCATCTGTTCAGACCAAGGTCAGGTCACTAGGCCCTGGAAAGCATTCCTACTGCTATTTTCTCACCCATGTTTTATTGTCCAGGCCTATCACATGACACTTTCAATGATGTAGCTCTTTAGCAAGGATTCATCACATTGTGGGCGAAATAATTATGATCTGAGTATCAGACACTCTTATTTACAATTTTTTATCTATCTATCTATCTATCTATCTATCTATCTATCTATCTATCTATCTATCTATCAATCTATCTATCTATCTATCTATCTATCTATCTATCTATCTATCTATCTATTTGGATGTTATTTTATTGCTCTTTCAATCCTCTGTATGTGTTACACATATTGCAGAATTGACAATAAAGCTACCTTGAACCTTGAACCTTGAACCTTTGCTAATAGAAAAAATGTTAAAAGAGTTAACCAATTCCATAAGAGAAATGGAGTCAATAAATCCAATCAATCGTGGGACTGAAACTGAGATAACACCAGATGGCAGCACATTTTGTCTCATCGCTAGACTTTAGCAGGGGTCAGTACTCCACATCCAGTAATTTTTCATCTCTGAAAAGCCTTCATAATAAATGTGTTTTCCCACAGATCAATTTCATTTTCCTCTTCAACATTGTCAGAATCCTCATGACCAAACTGCGAGCCTCTACCACATCTGAAACAATTCAGTACAGGTAAATCTGCTGACACTGATTTTTTCTGTTTGACGGGGTGGTTACCGTGTGTTGTCACCGCTGTCTTGTCCTCTTCTGCAGGAAAGCAGTGAAGGCTACGCTGGTTCTTCTCCCTCTCTTGGGAATCACCTATATGCTGTTTTTTGTCAACCCGGGGGAAGATGAGATCTCTCAGATTGTATTTATATATTTCAACTCGTTCTTGGAGTCCTTCCAGGTAAGTCGTTCTACTCTGATTGATTGAAAGATTCTGAGCATGACACGTAAGGCAGAGAGGAGGTCGTGTAATTCCTGAGGCGTGCTCAGGGATGTTTCAAGATGAAGGGACTGTACATTGATTGTGTACTTTACTTTCTTGTCAGTAACAATGCTTGCGGAATTTAAGTAGTTCATCAGATGCTTGACTTAGAACTTCTCAGAGACATCCCTCGTAAAGCTTGCAGAGTACAAAGCCATTACTTGTGCTAATTGTAATGAGCGAGTGAATGAGTCACTTGGCTCAGTTCAGGAGATGATTGAATGAATGAATGTGTGCGATAAGCTGCTGTGTGTGAGATTAAATCAGCTTGAGTGTTGTTGATTTTCTGAATGCTCTCCTTTCGATGACGTTTTATTCCTCTCTTTATCTCTCTTACCTCTCACACAGGGCTTCTTTGTGTCAGTATTTTACTGCTTCTTAAATAGTGAGGTAAGCAGATTCACATCCACTATTGATCCTCTTCTCTGTCTCTCTCTCAGCCCGGATGCTTATTTATATTTCCCTGCTGTAGGCGATTCAGTCCCCTTTTTAGTGGCTGTTGCTGTGTGTTAATGCTGAGAACTGAGTGATAAAGCTCCAAGCTCTTGTATTTAGGGCACAATTAAGACTTGTCATGTATCAACATAAGTGACATCACTTTGTACACTATATGACGCTGTCAGCCCTAATTGGATTACATCGAAAAATCAAGGGTGAAAATCTCTGAACTCTTTGTTGCATGTGGGCAGAATTATCCCTTTATGCATGTGTGACGTTATAACGATGATGATGGCGACAATCACGGTAATCACAGGTCTTCTTCCCGATGTTGCCACACTCCATTCATCTCGTGGGAACAAAATATCATACAATAATTATGAGTGCCTACTTAAGTACAAGTTATTCCTCTTTACTCAGTGTACTGGCTTGGTTTGTGGAAATAACGTCAGCTGACTGCTGTCCTGCGGTTATCGTCCCACACTGTGTCAGCCAGCTGGATGACAAATGAATATTTCATCATGAACTGCTTTGTAGCTTTAACAGTGGGCTTAACCAGCATGTGTGGCTTGTACAGGATATTGATTTAGTGTTTTGTTACCGGCTGAGGCTCACAGAATGCAGGATTTAGGAGTGAGACGGTTCAGTATATATAGTTCATGCTGGAGAAAAGTAAAACATTTAGCTCACAAAACATCCACGGCACTTTAAATGCTCCGTCAAATATGACTCATACAGACAAGCATGGTGATGAAATATTACAGACTGGTAAGGGGAGAAAACGCTTCAGCTCATCCAGAACGAAGCCGATTATTATTAGTATTGCTGTTGTTATTGTTACATAGCTATGAGCAAGAGAAAAATCAAAGAATGGAAAGATTCAGTACAGTATGAGGCACACGCTCTATTTAAAACATGTGACAAATGACCGGCGGCCATGTTGTTCTTTGTTCATTCCTTTGGGTTTTTGTTGACAGGTGCGGTCAGCTGTGAGGAAGCGGTTTCACCGATGGCAGGAGCAGCACTCTATTCGGGCCAGGATGACCCAGGCTATGTCCATCCCTACTTCACCTTCACGGGTCAGCTTTCACAGCATCAAGCAGTCCACATCACTATGAGAAAGGCAACCAGCTTTGTCCTACATACGTATAGCAAACGCTTCAGAAAACCCCAGTTGTTGTCATCGTTTTCTGCCACATGACTGGAGGACACTAAAACGCTTCCTGAGCAGGGACAAGGCTAAAGAGAGAGAGCGAGACCTCGGGAGGGACATTTAACAGACATCCAGGACAAATGGGTGAGGACAGGGATGGAGGAGGACACTGCAGAATCTAGCAGACTATATGAAGTGAAAGGTTAGTGGAACAAAAGCTGCAAGCGACCAAGGGGACTAAAGCTCAGCGTGACTATTGGGTGGGAATAAACAGCACTCAATACGTTGTAAAGCCCACCATAGAAATGATTTGTTGTATTTGCTTGCACAGTTTCTTGATTTTATTTTTGGAACTCTGGCCTGCTAGACTGCACTGAACTGGATTCTGTCCCCACAGGCGCTGGAATCAAACGCTTTCATGCGTCAAGGCCAGTGACTATGTTATTAAATGAATTTTTCTGAATATTTTTTACATTTTGCTGTCATACACAAATTGTCTGGTCGTCGTGTTGGTTAATTTGGTGATGTGCTATTTGCCTCTCTGTTCTTCAGCCAGGGTGCAGTCGCGCTAATGTCAACGACTTTCCATTAAGTTTAAAGACATTCCACCTCCTTTAATTAACGACAAGCTCAGCCTACACCTTCTTAGCTCAGATTTCCACGTCACAAAAGGATTGTGGTGCGGTTTTGCAATTTTGCAATTTCTGATGCTATGTAACCGTGAATTTGGCATTAGGGAACAGTTTTGTTCCCAAAGAATGTGTTGACCTTTAAGATTCTGGGCCATTGCTGCATTAAAGGCCATAATGAGCGAGTGTAGATGTAGACAGTGTTTATAAAAACATTCATCTGCAGTGGACAGATTCAGGTACTGTTTCCTTTATTAAAATGGATGTTTGTTCAAGTCTACATGAGCCATCGCAAATATCAGCCATACCAAAAACAACAAACCACTCACTGTAAATCAAATGGGCACATTATCCGTGTGATCAGCACTGATCAGCACATTCCTATCATACAAATACTGGTTAACTGTGCATTTTTCTGAACTGCTGTTTTTGTCAAAAGTTGTATATGGACCTCATGTTTGTGTCACCCCGCAATCCTGATCTCAGTTATTATAAATCTCCATCACATCATTTGTCAGCTCTGGTTGTTAAATATTGAAGTATTGAGGAAAACAGAATCTTGTTGCACTGTAATGCATAACAGGCTGTGACATGTATTCTCCTAATGCTTAATTGTCAATGAATTCTTCTTAACTGTCAGCATTTATCCTGACTAAGCATTCTCTGTATGTGTCTCCTGGGTGGTCTAAGAACTCAATTAACCTCTTAAACTTTGAGGTAACCCCTAATGGGTCCATCTTTACAAAGTTTTATGTGAAATTCTAGTGAAAAGCCAAATATTTCCAAAGATAACAGGTTGCATTCTGGGGAAGTCTGTGTAAGATGCTTTCCAATATATCTAGAATAAAGTGAAATTTAAGGGAAGTATAAAATGCAGTATGCAGTATAAAAAAAGAAATGGTAACTAAAGTGTATTCTAGATTTTTTTTAAATCTCAATTTGTCGTGCTGCACTCAATTATTAGTGGTTTACTAAGGTGATAAGGTCCTTTAAATAACACTGATTGGTTTGCCTTAGACCCAAATACCAATTAATTTGCCAGTTTATGGGGTTAAATTTGTTTGTTTTGTAATGCAAAAAAGCTACTGAATAGGTAAGGTATATTTAAAAACACAACAAGCTTGTGAAGAAAAAAAAAATACAGTATCTTAAATTTCAGAAATCGCCTTTCCGAGAAAAAGGATGGAATCAGACACTTATATAATATATATATAAAATATAGCAATTAATGACACAGATCTCGATCGATTTCAAAGCTATGCGGTACAAGTTTTGGTCGGTCAAAATCACTATCATTCACTTTATTATTTATTGTTATTTATTTACAATATCATTTTTCATACTTGAAAAGATGTCAGCATATAATAAATGTGTGTGTCGTATTTGAATGACTGCAAATTTCATGAGATGGCTGAGAGTTCTTTTTTTCATGTACACACGGAAACACAAATATGCTTTTCCATTAAAAAAGAAGAAACCTATTCCCCTGCTCTAAGGACGTAAAGCTCTGAATCACACCACCATTGGTCTCTGGAGTCCCCTGAGACAGAAGAGAAACAAGGAATACATCTAGAGCATCAAGTGATCCTTTTAAGCTTTGTGTATCTGTCTCAAAGGGCAGTACCACTGAGCACCAGCTTTTAAATAAGATCATTCTGCCCATGTGAGCATTCTGCCTGTAAGAAAGAGGAAGAGGAGACAGTCGGGCCTGCTTTTAATCTGTGATATCACACTAATTCACAGTTCCAAACACAGCGCTGGAAAAACTGCAAGTGACAACACCATTCAGGATGATTTTCGGAGGATTGTGAGGAGCATTGGGGTTTAAAGCTCTTGGCAGTATCATGGTGTAAAAGCTCTATGGGATATGAAATTGCTGAGAACACTTGAAGAGAGCTGAGTCATTGCCCCCAAAGCAGCTGATTGCTACATATTACCCCCATCTTAATGTCATTATTTTTGAAAGTCAGGCTTTCCTCTTTGAAGACGGATGCTCGCGTTCACAATCACTGATTTGATTATATGAAATTCCTTTCCTGCTTTTTGTTTGCAGCTGGAGTTGTTCAGAGGATCACATTGTTGTCTTGAATTGACATTAGTGTTACTACTATTGGATTACTAAAGTAACTAAATGATGTGAATAAAGAAAACTGTCCCTTTGAGATGTACTCCCATGGTGATTGGTTGCTTTTCAAAAGGGAGCCATGTCACATTCGGTCCCATGAGGATACGATCACTTAAATACACAAAGTTCACCTCGTTCACATAAATCAGTTTAGCAGCTGAAACATGAAAATTGAATTAGAAGAAACCCACTGAATCAGCGAGAGTTATTTCAATAATAAATAATATATTGTTGCAAGTAAAAATCTTACAACTAACTCATTAAATACAGATAATGAGTTTTAAGTTTAGCCATGTGCAAACAGCTGGATCTGATTACGGCAATAAACATCTCCAGGCACATCCAAAGATAATAAAGGATGCAATTTTCCCAAATATGTTCTACGCAATTAAAGGGCGTATAAGATAATGACAGGAGAAGACTTTGCCTCCACTGAGCAATGGTTGTAGTATTATTGTGGTGATGAGCACTCGCCTGCTGTCGTCTATTGTTTTATGTCCATTCATTGGATGATTATGAGGAAAGGTAATTTTTATCCACAGATGTTAAAGAATGTTTTATTGTTACGTTCTCGTAAAGATGTGTTTAAGCCATAAAAAAGACTTCATTGATTTCAGCTGATAAAAGATGAATATAATATAGCTGGAGAGAACGTAGGAACAAGCAGATATATAGAGAATATGCTGTATATGTAGTGTACTGAATTTTTCATTTGTTTATTTACATGGACCATACATATTAAACTAAAGTGTTACATAGAATAAAGCACATGTTAGGCTAATAAGACTTGTAGGTTGAGCTACTTTGCAACCCTCGTGCCTTGGTAAGCTTTTAAAGAGATGTATGGGATAAAACAAGTGAATTACTAAATAACCAAACCTGTGTGAAATTTGTGCTAGTGTAAGTCTGTGTATATCGTATCAGAACATGATGATGTAAGTTGTGTATGCGTGTATGTATAGTTAATCTAGTTTACTAAACCAGAGTTTCAGATTTCTATATTAAGCTTTCATTTAAGTTTGGGTTTATATTTCAGTTTAAATGCAAAATGTACATCTGGTTCTACTAATGAAATTAAGGGAAATGTTGAGATTAAATTTTTAATCATAACAAATAACCAGGTAACTATAAGCATGTAAGTGTAACATCTGTGAGAATGATCTCCCCTCAGGCTTTATGGGGCTCCATCGTAGGGGGCTGAGCTTGTGAAATATGGATTCTTGGCGCCATCTAGTGATTTTTTAGTAGAACTACACTTGGGTGTTCCTTGAGTTTTCAATCCCTGTTATAAAAGTTTTCCAATATGTGGCAAAAATAACTAGATTTGCAGGAGCCAAATAGATTCACAGAGGTGTGAGGGGGAACTCACCACAGACCCAGAGACTGAAAAAGAAAAGAAATTTTTAATAACGTCCAGAAGTTTGTGGCCAAGGACGGAGGAATCAATCACACAAACTCTTGACACCAACCTCTGAGAGAGGTCGGTGTAGAGAATACTTAACTTAAAGCCTCTGGCAAGTGAATGAAAATATCATGGAAGCTTAATAGTGACACTAGACTGTGGAATGTACTGAAAGAAACACAACAAACCAAGGATGGCGAAAGATAAGGTAAATTCACAGAAATTGATGATATACAATGTAAATGGGTAAAAAGGTATGAACTGAGGATGTGCACAATACATCAATAATGTAGCGAAACAGTCCTATATCTGAAGTAGGGGTATGTCTCTAGTGTCCCCTGGAGTCAGAACATAGGCCACAACGTAAGTTTGCGTGTTTATTATAATAATCATTCATTAATTAAATAATTCAAATGGTCACGTGCTTTAACATGAAAAGCACACAAAGTGATTGAGAAAAATTAGAATGCTTCTCTTAAATCTGAGGTTATCCAGATTAAAGAGATTTTTAACGAAAACATAAATGTCACTCTTAAAAAAAGTAAAGCTTATGGTAATGCATTTTAGGATTTTTTTTTTTTTTATCAAAACTTCTCTACAAATGAAAAGATTTTACATTTTCTATGTGGTCTACTCAATAGGTTACTTTCCCTAATGTGAAATTTTAAATATATCTAAAACAGTTTGTCTTCAAGTTAAAATTATTATCAGTTTACCAGTGTTTAAGGGGTTAAGGTCTTTGTGTTTGGTTGTCTTCAAACATGAACCCATTAACCTAAACAATCCAAGTTTATGAATGGAAAACATAAAATAGCTCCGCCTTCCATAAGTGTGACACTGTGACATCATCCCTGCCACACTTTGATCCTCATCACCGTTAACACACATAGATGAAAAGACAAGACAAGCATTCGTAAACAAGTTATGATGATTCAAATGTAAGAAATGATCGAACCTAAACTGAGACATTGCATTAATTAAAACTGTAATAAATAAAAAGTGAATATATGATGTGCTGAGCAGGTGAGTTGTGAGTCCATCTGCCAGGACTTAGGCCTTTGTTGTTAAGTTGCAATGGAGATGTGGTGCTTGATTTTCCTTTTTGCATGATGTTAATATTCAACAGTGGACGTGACGACAAATAGTGATGCATTATTGACACACCGTGCAACTGTATGTGGAGAAATGTTCGATGATTTCTTCAGGGACCTTTCCAGTCTCTCCCTGATCCATAAGCACACTGGCTGATCAACAACCAGCCTGCTGTATTTTGGTAGCAGATGTCAAGATGGTCCTCACTGCTTTATATATCCATCCATCCTCTGCTTTGTGCCCACGCTTGTCTTGTCTCACCATATCTCCAGCCTACATCACTCTGGTGCACAGATCCACTCTTCAAAAGGGCACACTTGTGTTCCTTCTCAGGCTAATATCAACATTAGGGGGCATATTTAGACCCATGCCCTTCAAATCTCTTTTCACCAGCAAAATGCGTTTGGCTCAGGTGACCAGAAACCAAATGAAGGAAAATAAACATAACAGATTTGTTTGCAATTATCAGCACTGTGTGGCTGTGGTGTGCATCGTCAGCTGAAAATCAGGAATTCGTACATATGCAAGCTTTCAATGGCCGGGTACTTAAAATAATAGTTGTCACTGAAAGAAAATAAAATACATGGTAAAGCTGGACTCTGGATAGCTAGCATGCGTGGTGTTAATTTAAAAGTCATCTAAGCGCACTGTAAATGGAGTGATATACTGATGACAGGGGTCTTGTGAAACTAATGAATACATTTCAAAGTATAAACAATATTTGCGATAATGAAGTTTCGTGCTATGAACTTTCGTTTACATTTCCGCTGTACGGGTATTTGAGAAGACTGACATTGTCGTTGGCCAATAGCAAGCCTTAAATTAGCGCACTGACCAATAGTGAGGCTGGAGGCGGGTTATTATCAAGTCATCAACGGTTAGTAACAGGACAAGCAGGTAAGTAAGATTTTCTGTTGTTATTTTGTCAAAATTATTAAATAGCTCCAGTGTCAAGAAAAAGTGTTTGTTGAGTGAAACCTTCTGCCGTTTAATTTCAGTCGGTTTGTTTTTTTCGTTCACTTTTTTGCTAAACAAGCAAAAAACGGCAGTCATTCAGAAGTCAATATAGGATTGGGTAGCAAAAAAGCTAGCAAGCGTTAGCTTAGCCTGCTAGCTTACTTGGCCGCTATTGGCCAGCCGACGACGTCGGTGTATAAACATGAATCCAGCCTGGCTAACTTAGCTAGCATTAGCGTCCAACTAGCTTCAAAGAAAGTACTGATAACTGTGTCGTGAATACCTTTGGCAGGCATCATTTAACACCTTACTGAATTTAGGAGAGCACTTCACGCGTTACTTTTAATTTTCCATGAACATATTTCACATTATTAAATATGACCTATTGAAAGCCTCTGAAATATAAATTTGCACTGTGAACGTTTCAGTGGGTAAAATTAGCCAGCTAACACTAGCTTGACAACTGGAGGTAGAAAACTCTTCCCACACCGCTGCCAAGACAGTTTACAACTTTATACCGTGAGCCTGGATTTGTTTTGAAATGTTCAGATTTTATTCAGTTAATGCTTATGTACTCAATTTTCTCTTGTTTTTAGGTGGCACGTGTGGTAATTTGGAATATGGCACCATTGATTATTGAAAGGAGTCCCTCGATAATGGAGTTAAAGGTATTATTATTTTTGTTATTATTAATAATGATTATAATCATTGGTTGTTATTATTTTGAAAGATAATACTATACTATGCTTTCTAAGGATTTTATGTAGATGAAACCGTGATAATGTACATAACATTTCACAAGATTGGAACAAGCTGTTGACCGGTTATTTGCTCTCAGTTTACCAGATTTTATTCTAATGGAAATAACAGGCATTTACCAAATTCCCCATCCGATTACTCTGTCAAAAACCACTGTGACATCTTTTTAACCTGATAGTAAGGGTTGCAGCAGAGGTAATTTGCAGGTAATCTGTATGTGCAAGGGAAGTTATTAATTGATCAAAGTCAGTCTGGGATGGCAGTGGATGGGTACTGATAATAATTGTAAAATCTAATTCAGTTGGTTATTTATTTGTCTCGGAAAAACTACAACTTATTTCACATCATACAAAGGCAACACATTTGACAAGACAACCAAACAAAAAGCAGTCAAGTTTAAAAGAGGGATTTTTTATTGAATAATTTTTAATTGTCAAAAGCAGTCGTTTTGAGATGATTTGTCAAATAAATGCATTAATCTCATTAAATTAAATTAAATTCAGTCTTAACTTTGGCCACACATACCCATTAGGTACTCCTTACAGTATAATTGAGCAACTTCACTACCTAAAACCTAGAAATTATCAGATTATTCAAAGGCTCCACCAACAAAAACTTCTGCAGGAGTACTGAACTGCATTACATTTTATGGTGTTTTACTTGTGTTGTTTTCATTATATTCAGCCTGTGTTGTGCCTTTTTAGAATGGATATATAAGAAAATGCATCCAATCTTGGCCATATTTATGCCATAAGGTTGGTAACATTTGTTTTCACCCTTTGGAACAGCTCCTCCAAGTGGGCGTTGTTTGTACAGTGAGGAGGTAGTTCCTGTGCTGTGAACAGTCGAGTAGATTCAGTTTCCCCCAGTTGATCATTTCCTGTAATTCCTAAAGGAAATATTTCATAACGTACGATTATGTGGACGGTTACAGAAGTAATCCAGTATTCCGTACAGATCTGGCGTTTGTTATTCTATGCACCATTAACTGGTTATATACTTACCGACCATTTTTGTTGGAAAACACAGGCGGCGTGACCTAAAGTTTGAACAAAATGCACAAAGGTTGGTCTGTAAATATGGCGGCGTTTCCGTGTAAGCGCTGCCTTCATGAGAGTCAATGTCTCTGACAAGTGCATAATTGACATTGCGCTGTGTTTTGGAAGACAATGCCCTCCTGTGGTATCTTCTTTTGAGCTTTTTCTGTCGTTTCTTATCTGCCCTTTACTCTAGTGGCGAGTATGAGAAATGTCTCCCGCCTACAAGCAGCAACACGCGCACGCACGCACGCACCCACACACATACACACACAGAGCACTTCTATGTTTGTCAGACTCAAATCCGAGGGAGAGGAGCTAGCCGCCATTTTCTAAGTGTCTCTCCCTAAAACGAGAGAAAACTGCTCGCGACAAACTGGCACCTGGATTACCTTTCGCTTTTTGAGGATTGGAGTTTCTGATCAAGGATCGTTGTGAAATTGCCCACATTTGATGTATTTTGGAGTAGAAAGGACCGTTTCCCGGCCTTGCCTTATATTCGCTGTAGCGGCGAGGCGAGCTAGCTGGCGAGCAAGGTGTAGATCGTTGATTCGCCCATTGCCTGAATCCGGAACGAACCCGAGAGGCTCTGGACTGGGCCCTTTTGACATTCTGGTTGCATTCTGGGTTTGATTAATGGCCGAGTGATCGAACCGAACCCAGTTTTGTGATAGCGCTTTTGATATTTTTTTCAGCAAAACTGCGGGGGATTGTTGCTGAAATTCCCTCGGATAGTGCAACCTCGTCACGTGGTAGGTTCCTCCTTTTTCTTTGTTAGCGAGCTAGCTTGGCTCGCAAGGTCTACTCCCAACTTCACATATTTTGACATATCTGCATTACGTACTGTTTGATCACCCACCAGTTACTGTACAGTAGTAAGGCACAGGGCCCCAACATACGGTTACGCCAACTGTCTGCCTGCATTTATTGTCTCGGTCTAATTGCAATGCATACCGTGTCTGCGCTCTCCAAAAGATATTTACGCGTTGTTTAAAACCAGTTGTGTTCTATAACGCTTGTGCTGTTTTATCCCCCCACCCACCAACCAGTGCGATATTGGCTAAAGGACACATATTTATGTCTGTGGTTAATATATGCTCCTCTATGGCGAGTAGCAGATCAGAAGTACCACTTTAGGTGTAATTAATTAAAAACGAAGCGTTGCGTCTGCGGCCAGTGACTGAAATGTTTACTTGGCTAATGTGCTTAATTTAAACGCACGGGTTGGCCTTAGATGTGTTTAAATGTGGAATCGTAGAAATTGTGATGTCGGTAAGGCAGTGTTACACTGCAGTTGGTTTATTAGAACCGAACGTCAGCTCACAAGCAGGTTGTGTTTCTTGCATCAGCAGCTTTTCTCAGCTAGCGTTAGCTTGATGCGACGGCTATTAATTTGCGCGCAGTATACAGTGTGATTGGGTTAAGCCGGATATTCATCGTTTTTGTCTTTTGTTTGGCCTGATTTGCTTGATGTAACGTTGATCATGTGTACTGATGGGGGGTAAATGAAACAGACCCACCGCCATTCTTGCATGGTTTTCCGCCGAAGCTTTTGAGAATTCACGATTATGAAACGTTGCAGTCGTTTCAGTCGGGATTAGACATTGGTAGAGAAGTCATCTTCACCACGAACTCACAAATATTATTGTAAACATCAGGAGGACATTTTGGTGATTGCGTTATGTTTGGCGAGTGTTGGAAGTGGAATTTTTTGGCGCACCACTAGTCAGGTAGTTAACGGAGAGCTGTTATAACACACGAAAATGATATTTACACGTTAACCAACGCTGGTTATTCAGTCATATCCCCTGTGGTGTGAAAGAGTGCGCTGTGTTGGGAGCCCAACTGTTAATTTCAGCATGCTGAATTACATTGCATAATCTGCTTCGGAAATACCAACATGGCGTAGTGCGCGCTGACTAGAAACTGCGGTGAAACACCGAGCCCCCATTCATCTGTCCCTGCAGTCGATATGCCGAGATGTAGCCTGCTTTTGTCTCCTCTATTGTATTATTACAGGTTTCGCTAAATGAATATAGCTGGGCAGGGTTTAGTTATGCGAGACATGAGTCATTTTGAAGTAGTTTTCCTTATTGCGATATGGATGGACAGACCATGAGTGACATATTAACCTTTGAAATGGTCCATAACCTTAATCGCGTCATTTTCTATTGGCATACGTCATTATTGCACTGTGGGAAACACGTCGTCGCTGTTTAAATATTATGTAGGAATTAGGAAGCGTTGTTTAGTTAATCTGAAACTGACGTAGAAACGTCGGGAGAATGACATCATGTGCTCTGGGCTAATACTGAGGCCTAAATCCACCACCTACTTACACACCCATTGTGGAACCCTGCTGCACACCTATTTACTAGGGCACATGTAGGGCAGTGGGGTTTGATCATTTGCATTGGCTTTGCGAGTTTATTAATCAGTATGTAATTCGGTACCATATTAGCTCAAGGAGTTTTTTCTAAGTAAGTAACAACAAAGGTTGGTTCATACAAGTGTGGTTGTAAATAATGGAATTTTTTTTAATTGGTTTGTTGTTTGACTCTGATGTCTGCTGTTATTCTGTCTATTGATTTAGCTCCCTCATCCCACATTCAGTGCCTAGTATGAAGTCTTTGTATTTAATTGTTTCATTGTTTCAAGGCTCAGTGAAGACGAATACCTGGGACGCATAGTAAATCACACAAAAGCATTCTGGAATGTTGTGAAAGCCAAGTTCCTGATTACTGAGATAAAGCAAAATTGATCATTTCAGGTCTCTCTTGATTAACTTCAGTATTTTTCCTGGCACTCCTGCAGGATCATTTTAGCAGCTGGCAGGTCAACAAAATGTCATTCAGTCACCAGTTTATTAGTTTGTGGGAGACATTTGCACACTTTTTGTAGTGGGTTTATGAGGCTTCATTTTAAGCAGTGGAGAAAATGCAGTTGTCTTGTTTCTATATAATATAAGTATTTCTTTTATTTCCTATTTTCCATTGACAATAAATGCTTCCAGACCTTGTAACACAAGAAATCCAGTTTGTATGAAAAGTTTTCTTTATGTGTAGAGGTGTAATTACTGTAACCTACATTTTTTTATTTTCACAAATTCATATTTTAATAATGGATAAGTCTGCTTTTTGCTGTAATTCCTTTATTAAATGTTGTTGTGATTGTACTGAGACAAACACATCTTACTGGAGCTGCTTGTTACAGCATGAAATTTACTATTTAAAACAATTTAGAGTACTTATTTGTATGTTTACACTGCTGTTTTTTGGCTCCATTGCTGATTTGCCTCTGAATAGGAAAACACCTTCACCCAACAGTGTCATCCAACCTGCAGGAGCCGAATTTGATCTAGCGTTTACTTTATGTGCTCGAGGTCGTCATAGATGACACAAGAAATTAAATAACCTATTTTTTCCACTTTTCAAAACTTTTTCCATTCAGGCTGTCCTCTGGTGGGGCAGTAAGCGGGTGGTGTGGAGCAGGCCGCGGTGCCCGTCCCTCTGCACTGCATGGCTGCGATGGCGCCCGCTCTCACCGACGCCCCAGCTGAAGCTCACCACATCCGCTTCAAACTGGCTGCCCCATCCTCTAGCCTCTCACCAGCCAGTGCAGAGAACAACGGTAACGCCAGCAACATCCTCATCCATAGCAGCAGCCCCGCCAAGTGCAAGTCCACCTCCGAAGAGTGCCCTCTTGACTTCTGTGGTGGCGACCAGGAACAGCAACAGCAGCCCCAAACAGATTCCACAGCCCAGGCCTCTGCTCTGGGCAAACTCCAGCCATTGGTGGCTTCCTACTTATGCTCTGATGTGACACCTGTCCCTTCAACTAAGGAGTCAATTAAGCTGAAAGGTGTCCTAATCAAACAGTCTGTGTTGAAAAGTCACAGAATACTGCCCAGTACCCTGCTCAACGGAGGAAACTTCCAGCTGAGGAAGAGGCAGGCAATAGAACTCTCTGGCAGTCAGCTCAAAAGCCTAATGAGTGGCAGCACCAACGGTGGTGGCCAGCCCATGGCACCTGTCAATGGTCTGGCCAAGAAGCTGGCCACGATGACTGGCTCTAGCTGTATGGTGGCAGTGAATGGGGACAAAACTTCTGCCACCTCAGACTCTCAGTCCCAGAACCTACCCTTGGACTCAGAGACCTTGACAGCTACCTTAGCAGGGCACATGCCAGTAAAAGGAACCCTTAAACAGAAGCATTCCGGGGTTTCTCAAAATACAGATGGAAGCAACTTTGAACCACCATTGCTTCAGCCCACTGCACTTTTTCCCTTTCCCCATGACAACCCTCACCTCACAATACAAGTGAATTTGGAGCAGGATGATTCACACCCTCCTACTAGCCAGTCACAGGGAGCTGACAGAGAGAGACCAGGTAGTAGCCAGCAGGGTTCCCCGCCCTGCACCCCTGCACCTCAGCCTCCTCTTCCATGTTCTTCCTTGGACAGCCTAGATGCCCATGTTAGGGAGCGTACACTTCTCAACAGTAACCGTCAAACTGAGATTGAAGGTAGACTACGGCGCCTGCGGAAACGTCTTCAGGTGGTACAGGCCAAGCAGGTGGAGCGGCATATTCAGCAGCAGATTGGGGGCTTCTTAGATTCAGCACTTAACCGACTGCTGGTTGGGAACCGCAAGTCAGAGACGGCGGCTCCTTCAGCCGCGTGGAGGACTGGACGCCACTCCTCCTCTGGCAACAGAGATGGCCTCAGTCGCTTCCTGAAAAGTGGCTCTATGCCACTGGAACTGGAGAGGCTGTACCTGAGTGGAACGGCTAACCTTCATTCAGCAGAAAGCGCCTTTGATTCAGATGTGACAGAAAGTAGTTCTGGAGGGGACTCTGATCTGGAGGAGGAGGAACTGGCCAGAGTGGACGTTGAACAGCGACATGTCAAATTGTAAGTATGTCCTCACCTCACAGACATAAAACATAGGTAAAAACGGAACAGATTCTGACAGAAGTTCTACTGCTAGGCCACCTACTACAAGATTCACCGATAATGGATATCAGAAACAAAGTGTGTCTTTTTACTGATTTTCTTTTCCCCCCTTTTTTCCAACAACATATGAGGTGTGTGTGTTAAGTGTTTTATGTTTGCGTAAAAATTTACTTGACTTTGCTGTTTAACTGTCACACAGCATTTCATGTTAAATGGTAACAATTTTAAGTGTACATGGTTCAACTGTCGTGTTAAAGTCCCAATTGATCATGTCTGCAATATGCTGCTTGAGCCCGGCAGGGCTAATGACAATCAAAATATCACTGCCATAGTAGTGATAGGGTCAAACTCCAGGGAGTGGTAGAGAGCATGTGGTGTTTAGTGGGTGGTACCTTTCTGTGGAGAACACGCTGGCTCAAATGTACCCGGAGTAAAAAGATCTCACCTCACACAGTGCTTGCTCCTGAATGGGCCAAGACTGAAATTTAATGTTCTGTTTTATTTGCTGAGCAAACAAGTGAGCGCCCACAGAGGTAGTGAATGTTTTGATTTAAACACAACCGAAGAAGTGACACTGGGTTCGGGATGGGGGGCCCAAATAGTGCAGAAGATGTGGGTTTTGTTTTATACATGCTGCCTATTGTGATGCCAAATTGACCTCAGTGGGGGTTTACAAATGTATACCATGGGAAGTTCACATTAGTTTTCCCTTCTGCTCCATTTGTGTTGGGAAGTTGTTTTTTTAGAAATACAGCAGGTGGGCTAGCAGTGTTAATGGACTCACTGACCCATGAAGGATCCAGTAGATTATTAACAAAGTAACTAAGAACAGTGATTTTTATTATGCCCTCATGAGTTGGTTTCAGACCCATGACCTAAATATCTTCATAACTAAAAAGAACTGTTTGTTGCAGAGAAAAGTAGAGGAATTGTCTTTCTCCTGGGATGGATCCACATGAAATATATGGAATTTCAGTTCCCAGATAATAAGTTACTTCAGTAACTCTCTGTTGACAAATAAACACTACACTAGTGATATTATACATAATTTTTCTGTCATACTTAATATTGCGCTAATTTTACTATTGGAGAATAATTCACCAATTTTATTATAGGTGAATAATAGTACTGGTACTGTTGTACTGTACCAGTAAAGGTGATAAAGATTTTGATGTGATAAACAAATGAGTATAGACTGTCTGAGTCAAAGGCATAGTAAAAGAGGTTTTGCCATCAAGAAAGACTAAAAAAATGTTTCTCTTATATCTGTATATTTATAGATTTTGCTAAACTAAATTGTGTCTCTGTTGCTGTTCTCACTCCCCTAATTGATTCTAAAACTGATTTATTTGACAATCATTGTCTATGAGAAATGTGCACCAATTAACACTGTAAATTACATAAATTCAATGCTAAACTATTATAGAAACTACTAAATGTAATCTTAGGCATTCTATTGTCTGAATTTTATGAAAACGTGCTCTATTGTAGGTTTTAATTAGAGTAATTATTTTCACTGTTTTGCCCTAAGAAACTTGAGATTTAACTTCATGTTGGGTGGTTTAAAATGTTTATAAATTTACGTAACTAGAACAATTTATCAACCAGGAATTGGCAGGTGGCACACTCTGTAGCTTCTTCACAGTAGGGTGTGTGTGTTGGCCGTGGTCATTTCAAGCCAATCCTGTTTGTGTGAGAATAAGAAAAAGCATTGTTAGCCCTAATGCAATTTTTCTGTATTGTAAATTCATATCAAATAATGAAATAATGCATTGTTTTGTACTGAAACTAGACACTAGCAACGGATTAGCATTGAGGACATCCATATCTGGGAAGATAAAATCCCACAACTAGAATATATGATGTAGATGCTGAATTGGGTCCTGGAATAAGGCCCTTGAACTGTTGTGGTGGGTTTATTTTATATGTTAATATGGAATTTAATCCATTGGCTGTGATAACAGTCAATGGATTAAATTAGAAATGAATGACATTGAGAATCAACCACACATTTATTTTCCTTTGTTACGAAGAGTCTCAAAACAGGGAAAAAGAAAAGCTTTGCAAATGGGTTTGTAAATTACAAAATGCAAATCTATGTAGAATGATTGGTTGTTCAAGTTATTTAAGTTATCTTAGCAAAAACAATAGTAATTGTAAAGGGAAAGATACAAACCGACTGAGCAGTCCGATCACATTTCTTGTATCTTCCATGTAGGCCTTCCATCTACATTGAGTCACCTACCCTTTTCTGTCAGTTGGTGGCAATGGTCAGATAAAAATTAACACTACAAAATACAGTTGCGTTTCCCCATTACACAGTCGGTTGTTTACATCAGGAAATGCGTTGCCACGCCACACACTCAGACGTGGAACCATATACATAGAGCCACGTAAATAAGATGCACAATTTAGCTCTAACTGTAGCCATTTGCTGTTGTCAGGACTCAATTAGCCTGCAACATATCAAGGTCTTTACCACCTACTGCCATTGGGTTAACACTCAAATTGTTACCTGAATCCCTTCTTGGAAAAGCTGGCGTTAATGATTGTATGTTTTACCTGGAGAGCAAACCATGCCAGTACTCCTAATAATACAGTGCGCCGTTTGAAGAAACTCCTGTTTCTGTTTACATTTGATGAAATGTTTAGTTATAAAACAACATAATCCACCCAAAAGTGTAATTACAGAACAGTGTAAATGTTTGAGTTCATTTTGTGATGGAAATGCATGAGTACATTTGATGTAATGTCTCTTGTAGTACAGGTTCACTATCTTATAGGTGTTGTACTTGACCTAATATTTTTTATCACTCCTTACTTATTACATGCTCCTAAAACTGATGGCGATTGAGTTTTGTAGCTTGTTTGTTCACCTGTGTTTTATTAGGGCAGCAGTGTAAAGTTGGCCTGCATCAGTGTAACAAAATTGGCTCAAACTGGGCTGGTGCAATTTGCTGCCGTGAGACATCTCTTTAGGCTAATGGTTTCCCTATTGTAATAGATATTTCTAGCAGTAGTCACCACGCAAAATCTTCAATTGGTCAGCCTTGGAAATTTAACCCCTACACATCAATAAGTGCCTTCTTAAGCAGCTGAATGATGCACATTGGATATTCATTCATCTCAAAGCAAGTCTCAAACATGTCTGTGGTTCCCAGTCCCACACAAGGAGAGATCTCACCCTATTGTGAACAAGACAGTCTTTCAGTTGGCGGGGTGTGTGTATATAAGCACAATGCCATTTTTTTAACAACTGGCACTTTGTCACAGTTGCCAATTAATGGCTTACAGCACTATGCTAGTCAAGACTACAGATAATGTAATGTCTTCTTCAGGCAGCAGCACTTAAGTTGTTAAACGTCATCTGAGTTGATAACAGCCCGGAAAATAATCTACTTGGGCTTCTTCTGTGAATGCAGTGTAAAGCATACTGCTAATTCTGTCATCCTTGTCTATGCTGTAGATGTTGTTTTTTGTATATTTTAAAGGGAGGTCAAGACCTGTATTAGAATTAATATGCTGCAAGCTAGAAATTACTTAAATGTGTGATAAATCATAATACAACATGAAAATATTAGAATTACAGTTACACCTGATATTTGTGGAAGGTGAAGGTGTCTTATTTCCGTGGAGCATAAGTTGTTCTCTCCGAAGGAATGAGTGGGCATGATTTGTTGTTTCTGAGGCAACAGTAGTGCACGTCAGATCTCTGATCTTACATAATGGCTCATCGACAGAACGGTCAAGCCATCTGAAATGGTGATATTTTTTTTAACAAGCACCAAATGCAGTCCTAATTAAACCAGAACTAGAGGTTGTCAATGAATGTTGTTTGTATGATCTTATGTAATTAGACCTAAAGTGCTTGTCAGCTTGCTCTTGAATTAGGGTAACTAGCTTGGCTGAGACTACTGCATGCCTTTCATGCTTATGGCTCAGCATTACTCTGCAGACTGAGGAGCTGCTTTTTTCCGGCCTCTCTTACTGGTTCAGTATGTGTATCTGTATATGTATGTGTGTGTCTATAGGTTTCTGTAACATGTGACACATCTGGATGTGTTTAGTGCAGCCCAAGGTCCTCAATACGAACCCACAGGTCTTACATAACCCCCCTCTTTTATGTAATGACTGCTGCAGCTCTGGCTGAATTTACCCTCTCTAGTTTCCCTGCCCCAAACCCTGTCGGCCCAGCTCATTCACTAACGCCTTTCTCATGTAGTTACTCCTCAAGAATGAGTTCATACAGCTGTCTTGTGACACCTTGACAGACTTCCTTGTAGAATGAACCTGAAAAACAGGGCCAAAGATGACAGCTGCTGTTTCCATGCATCTTGTTCTTTATACAATGTATGAATGATGACTCAACGGTGGAGGGTTTGCCCTGTTTGTTTTTCACATCGAAAAACTGCTTTGCTCATAGTGAGCTCACTTTTTTTTCAGTAAAGGCTTTGTACAAGATACTGGATATGATAATTGGGAATAACCAAAAGCTGATTTTTTTTTTGTCTGAAGCTATACATTTTACTTGATTATATGTCACAATTGTATGTCACAGTTTGCCCGTGGTCCATGTCTGTGTATTTTTTAAAATCATGTATCTGCTGATTTCAGAATCTAATCCAGCACTGATTATCTACTGCAAAGCACAACATTGCAGTGTAGTCAGTGTAAATTATGTATATATAAAACACTTAAAGACAAGCAACTTAGGATTTAACTTGATGTTCTCATCCTGACCTGGACACACATTGGTGGACTAGTTGACAGTCTTTTTTTTTCTTTTGCTTTTGCTTTCATCTGTATTCAGTTGTTAATCATTTGGTGTCATTTTTATTGATTTATTATCATTCTAGTGTTGTATCTATGGCAATATGTTGAACAAGAGAAAATGTGTATCCAGCTGTTCAGCTTGATAAATTTGAACCACATTCAGTTAATGAAATAGGCAAGCTGCAACCACTGTTTGCATTTGTGAGCAGATGAATTAGATCATTCTTTCATTTTCCCTTTTTTCTGTTCTGTGAAGCGTGTTAAGGGTAGATTGTGATATCGGTATCTAAAACGTTGTGGAGAGGTCACATCTCTCATGGAAGATTGTTCTCTTTAGCTGTCTTTTATGACTAGTCAGACCAGCATGAAGCGTCACTTGTCTCCTCTTGTGGTAGATTTCCACTGGGAATGGAGTATCAGGTGTACATTGGCTGGCTGGTGGTGAGCATTCAACGTGTTCTATTTGAGAGGAGAGCTTGGAGGCGGTGTTGTTGGTTTTAGACAGGTTGGTATGGTATAGGAGTGTCCAGCGTATGTGCTGTATCCAGAGAAGCACCACAATGGAGAATGTGCTGACAGCTAGTAAATGGGGGTTGTAGTAACTGCTGCTGGTGCTTTGTGTGTGGGAGTAGGGGGGAGGAAAATATGTGCTGGGTAGGGTGATGGAGCTCCTAGTGTTGGAAGAGGGGTTTCTCAGCGCTTTTACTGACCCGTCTTCCTTGTCATGCTCCACTGTAATGATTAAGGTCGTTGAAATAATGGATTACAGATTTCTTTGTCTCCCCGACCCCGTATTTCCCTGTGTTTGTCCAGTGGAGACTGGAATTTTTTCATTCACCTGGAATCTGTACGAGATGGTACAAAAAGGTTGCATTTTGGGGCCATCATATTGGACATTCTTCTCCAATTTCACTCCTTTCCTGTCCATATTTTTATGGTGGCTCAGATTGCATGCCCACTCTCCCCTATTATAGGGTGATCAGTATGACTCACCTTGAGGTAATTTTCCAGTGTACCATTGCAGGCATTACGCTTGGCCTCTCTCCCCATGGTAGATCAGTTCTCCGCCTACCAGAGAGGGGAGAGTCATGGAACACAATCTCCAACTGATTGGTGCAATTGATTGTATGCCACACTTTGCGCCACTAGTGTTGTTTTGAGCACCCACAGGGACATGCAGATGCAAATGATTTGCCAGTTCATTGATCTGGTGCATCAGCCATGGGTGTATTGCAGTATATCTGAACACTCACTACTCGGATGAATGCTGTACTGAAGAGGCTCGAGTCTGTTAAATGGGAAAAGGAAAAGTACACACACTGTGGTTGATGTGCAGCAGTGTGCTTGATATTGTATTGCATTGATGTCTAAAAGGTATTGGTGATTAGAGCGAAGAATCAACACAGCAATCATATTTCCAACCCCACATTAACTCCTTCTTTGTTGCTCTACAGTAAAACTGTTCCTTGTTGGATATTCAGAGTCATCCTTGGGTCTGCCGCTCTGCTCCATGACATCCGCCCCACCCCCAAGTACCCTGTGGCCTGTAGATTGCATTTAAAGCCCGTCTGTTCCTCCACACTGCCAGAGCCTTCCAGTCCTCATTGTCCCTCTGTTTCTCTTCTTCCCTTCCTTCCTGTTTCCTCTTCTACTTCTCTTAGCCGTGGCCTTCCTTTACTTCCTCCATCCTGGTGGAGGACAGAAAAGTGAAAAACAGAAACAGGCGTGGACAGAAAGAACAGAGGAGTGCAAGGTCTATCTTTGTCTGGCATCTGAGTCATTATTTTGTATTGTGGAGCCACCACCACGGCAACCCATATTTTGATGAAACGGCGCCCTCTGTGGACACTGTGACACAGTGCAATAGCAGACATTTTCCTTCCTGTCTGCCTTTGAAATGCCCATTCTGTGTGTCATACTGGTAAAATGGAGTACTCTGCTCTCAGTCACATTCATTCATTGCCATGAAAGAAATCACTGTATCAGAAATTCCAGATTTTATCTTTCTGCTTTATTTGTAATGTACTTGGCCATTGTGTTTCTCGGATTTGTAGTGTTTTTGTGGTTGCTGTAATTGCTAATGCTTGTAGTGTAGTGTATAATGCTGCTTAACTGCAGTCTGACAGGGGAAATTCTCAGAAGATTTCTAAATAATGTTTTACTTGATAAATGTACTGAATTTTGTAGACTCTATTGTTTGTGTTAATCAAACTAGTTTTTACTTGCTAGGACCCTTGATGACAGTGTATCTGTACCGAACAAGTTCATGATTTATACGTTGCTCAGGGTTGTGTAAATTGGTGTGGTAAATCAAGCTATTCTTGAATGTGAAATTGTATTTGAAGTTCATTCAGGTCTACTAGTTTATCGACTGGAAAGTGCCACAGAATTATTTTAATTTGTAGATCTTTTAACATATATTTTGTACCCTTCAGATGGAAACGGGCGGAGAGCCGCTACACGGTGGAGAGGGCGGCTATAATCAGCCACTGGAACTGGCTCCAGGCCCACATCTCAGACTTGGAGTACCGCATCCGACAGCAGACTGACATCTACAAACAAATCCGTGCCAGCAAGGTCAGTGGCTCCACACTCTGTGGAAGATATGTTTCTTTGTTGATCTGTTTGTGTCCCCTCAGTACTGGAGTATATGTCAGGAGTACCTGTGTAGTCATAACAATCACTTAAATGTTCTTTCTGTAGCTACATAAAGATAAGTACTCAGCCAGTACAACATTTTGCAGGCTGCTATATCAATTTATTGTAATGCAATATAATGTTGACATTTTAATCAGCATCAACACACATAAACACATGATGGTCTGTGCTGATGGTGCCCATGAATTAGTGCCAGAACTAAAATCCCATCTCAATTCTTTGTACAAAAGTACAACTGACAGTTGACAAGAGTTTTTCATGCTGCTGTTTGCCACCTATTGGCCAAATCCTTCCGTGTTTTTTTTTCTTTCCCTAATGTAAGGGGTTCTCTGTCCTGATATATGCTAGTTGCAATTGCTCAATTAGTAGTTTGTCAAAGAATCCCTGCTTATAAGAAGTTGATGACCGTTAACTGGACTATCAAAAACAATCAACATTTCCAGTATCATTTAAATATGTACAAAATATTGGCAAAAAGGGCAATGGCAAAAATTTAAAGCAGAGAATGGAGGTGTGGTCTGTAATATATTTGATTTAAACAAATCAGTCCTTGAAAATGGTTTGAATATACACCTCACTCAGGAGTTATGACCTAAAACCACTTGGAGACACTATCCACACCAAAGCACCTCATGTCCAGACAGTTAGCATTACACTTGGAAAATTAAAGTAAAATCTGTTTTCAAGACAACCACAAGAACCACTTTCCTTGGAAAATGTAGAGCAATCTGAGCTCATTTGGATGCTTAAGGAGCTGCAGTGCTGTTGACACTCGTCCGTTTGTTTACATAATTATCTTAAAATTGCTAACACTGTTTTTGAGGTGAAGGTTTTACTCTTTTGTTTTATTTCTTTAGGGTTCAGTGGAGTTGGGAGGTGTCGCCCCCAGCACACTGTCCGCTGGAGTGACAGAAGTGAAGACAGAGCCTGTTTATAGTCAGGTAAGCATTCATGAATGTTTGAAGGGATTTTGTTCAAATTCAGCATTAATTTACCACATCTAGGATTGCTCAGTTGATGCTATGAAAAGTCAAGACTTTTGTGCTGCACCTTAGTGACCTGGGATTAAATTATTTGTGATAATGGAATTTGTACATGGAGGTTGACAGTCCTCCATGAAAAGTACAGTATCTTTGTTCAATCAAAACATCAAAATTAAATGATTTTTTTTCCACAGGCAAGGGAACTTTCATGTTAACTACTCCTGCTGAAAGGCTGTTTGTTAGGATACATTTAAACTAATTATATAAATGCCTTTAAAGCTGAAAGAAGTGCAGGCTTACTCCTTATCTAGATCACATTAGGAGTGTTGAATATTAAAATTTCACATAACTTGTTGGATGTTTTTGCTGAGCAATATTGTCCATCTTAAAAAAATACTACGTCTGTTTTCAAAAATGTTTGGATAATGTGGGAGAACAGAGATCTGAACTGTTGGACTGCTATGTATTTGAGATATTCTTATGACCAAAACGAGCAACTCATCCTGATGACAGCAGAATTTTTTAAAGCTTTAAAGGGACCCAGCACAACACAAATACAGAAGCAGGGGACTGCAGTAAACATGTTGGTGTCATTAAGTGCTTTTGCTAATACAGAGATGGTTAAGATAAGGTGTAGTCTCACTGATCGGTCTTATCTGTCTCTGCAGGATGGTGGCTCAGAACGGTTGGAGCACGCAATCAACGCCCACATCACCACAACAGAGCCCGGGCCTTGGAAAGGTCAAAATGGACAGCCCGTTAATGGTGTCCTCAGCAGGTACATCTGCTCATCATTACCTCATTTTAGTGTTCACAGAACGCAGTTAACACATTGACAATGTAATGACTGAGTTCTGGATAGTCATAACAAAATCTCTGGGTTGCATTGGTTAAATATTTATGTGACCAACTATTCATGTATGCCAGTCTTCTTTCTGGATTTGATCAAATAGTTAAAAATAATGTATTCACATACTTTACTGTCACATGTTAAGGACAATCTGAAAGCTGTTTGCTTCAGTTTCCCTATTGAATGTCTTTGTTCTAGGATGACAGAGTGTCCAGACACCAAGCACCAACAGCCCTTGGCCTATGACAGCACATGTGTGGCTGCGCGCACACGACCACTAGTCAGCTGTCGGCGACGGCGGCTCATTCAGCCCAACACTGTTCCCAACCTTAACAGCAAGGTGGGTGTCACTGTTTGTGTGTGTCAGTTGTGTGCATGTGCCTTGGTGGTACACTGCAGTTCACGCTGTCTCCAATTCACATTAAACCTCAGTTGTTCACCAATGGATTCAAATCTTTTTGTGGGAAATGATAAAATGCCTTTGTCATGAGCCTAAATCAGAAGGAAAGGACATTGAAATCATCGCTTCTTCATTGATTCATATGCACGTTTGATACCACTTTACTATCACGGATCCATGGTTGTCCACCAGCAGGCCCAGAGGAGCAGCTGTATCCAGTATAACTGCAGGGTTAACCCCAGCTGTGTGATGTGTGGTGGCCGGACCACCCCCAAGGAGGACCCTCAGTATGAGCTGCCCAACCTGGAGCGACTGTCAAGACTGGATCTTGGCATCCATCCCATTCTCTCCTTCCCCGACGGTCAGTAGTGGGCTACACACACAAAGCAGAGCTCAGGGTTTACACTGTCATTTCCTAATTTATAGCTAGAGGGGAAGACTAACAAGGTGTGGCTGCAGTGAGAGTAGCAAGAAGGCTCTCAGATGTGCAGTGAGAGTTCGTCACTACCATGGCCAGTCTTTTCTTTCTGCATTGAGTCTAGTGTCTGCCTTTACATTCCCATATGCTTGACAATGATTTCACTCAAAGTAGACAATTTGATTCACTTTGTTGAATTGCAGATTTGTCCAGACTGGATTTATCTGCCCAAGTCAGATTACCACACATTTCTTGAATTAGGACACTTAAGGCCGCCCTGTCCTGTTGCAAGTCTTAAATTAAACATGTATTCTCCCTTCCTCAGATGTTTCTATAGGTCTGCGTTTGCAGCAAGTGATGAAGAGCCAGTGGCAGACAAAGGCCCTGGAAAGGAGTAAACCGCTGAAGAAACTATCCCTCAAACATAAGCTTTCTTCGTCCAAAGAGAAGCACAAGTTCACCAACTCACTCATGGCAGTTAGTAAGTAAAAATGAGGAAGAATATGAAGTGAACAACCACAACAATGACTCACCAGCTGAGTTGAGGTCTTGTGCTGCGTCTGAAAACTATATTATTATTATTATAATTAACTGAACATACTGTACTCTTGCTCCATTTGTTCTTTTATGAATGTCTTAATTGGCCTTGCACATGCCCAGTGAATTTAATTCCTTTGAAATAGTTTTTTAGTGTCACTAGCTCATTGTCTCATGATAACTCAGATGGCACCTCTTGTTACAGGATTGGGCCACCACAAGAACCGTCCTGAGAAGCAAAGAACAGTGGAGAGCAGTGTGGGAAGCAGCAGTGCAGTTCTGAACACGCCCCGGCTGGAAAGCCAGACCATGTGTAAGACTGAGCGGATGCAGGGCCTCTCCACCCCCTTGGGGGCCTATGACAAAAGCTACAGCCGCAAGAGATTAAGAGAGCACTCGCTGGAAAGGAATGACTGTGAGTCACTTTTTAAATAAATGAAACTTTTGGTATGAGACCGGGTAATGATTGTTTTAACACCCTTCATTAAGATATATTTTTTTAATATTTATTCCTCAGCCCTCCAAACATTTACAGTTTCAGACGCTCAAACTGAGTGAGTGTGTATCTAAATATGAGTGCGTGTTTCTCCTGTGCACCAGCTTCCCCAAAGCTTTTCCTGGACTCGAGCAGCTCCTGCCCAGCATTGCCCAGCATGCACTCGTCCTTCCACAACCCTCTTACACGCCAAATGTCCACATCCTCAGAGAACTCCACACCACTGGGCGCCACCAGTCAGAGCATCCCAAGCACATCCGTAAGCACACACAAATATGTGCAGTTTATTTTCACAACTGTGAGAAGTAGGGAGGTCTGCAAAAATGTTTACAATTTATGTCTCATAATTACTGTGCCATTAATATGCCTCGTCTATTATAAAAGTACATCTGGGGTCCTTAAAGGTTTCCATTTTTGCCCAGCAGCAGCAGCAGCAGCCCATCAAGAGGAGGCGAGGGGAGAGCTCATTTGACATCAACAACATCGTGATCCCCATGTCTGTGGCTGCCACCACCAGAGTGGAAAAGCTGCAGTACAAAGAGATTCTCACACCAAGGTACATACACGCACTGTGATCTGAAGCCACCGGGCCTGGCCAGCATGGCCCTCAGGTCAAAAACCATCTTATTTTCTGTATCTTTAAGTTGTTTTTTGTCTTTGTAGTTGGCGAGTAGTGGACACCTTATCCCAGCATATGAGTGAAGAGGAGAATCACAGGGAGGTGAGTGTTTACTCCTCTTACCTTCTGTCATTATATATAATAGTTTAGTTAGACATCGATCAGTTAACCCACATTATGATACATAAAGCTAATCGGGCTGTACATTTCATCATCTTAATTTAAAAAACAAAAAAAACAAAGTCTTCCTCTTATGAACATGGCAGAGAGAAAATAGTGACATCTGGTGGTCAAATAAATAAACATGTAGCTGAAGCCCTTGGCCCTGATGTCATGTTGTTTGTGTGTGTGAAGGTGGAGGACTTGTCAGATGCAGCTTTCATCCAGCTCCACCAGGCCTACGAGGACCAGGAGCGTTCCCGCTGGACTTGGTTGGCCTTGGCCCCCGCTAAGAGACGGGGCAGCAGGTCAGTATTTTACATGTACTTGTAATATTACAACTATTACAGCGACATGCAAGTTCTTATGTAAACGTCTCCATTCACCTTGAACTTTTGGCAACTGCCCGTCTCTTCTCACCAGGTCGTACAAATCTGTCGACGGACGGACCACGCCGTTGCTGTGCGGGACCAACCCTCCCACCCCACAGCCTGCATCTCCAGATCCGGGCCACTGCCCCATGCTTCATGACTACAGCTATGTGCCCTCGCCCATGAGTCCAGCCAGCCCCGACACCACCTCCAACCCTCACACACCTTGCTCAAGAGACTCTCATCGGCTGCTGTCCAGTGAGGACACACGGTGTTCCACACCCGACTTCACCTTTGAGGAAAGGGTGTGTTCAAATCTCTTCATACCACTGTGTACCATTTGGCGGCACCTTACTGGACGAGTCTGGCCAGCGGTTGATCAGTTCACCAGGAGCCGACTTAATTAGATTTTGACAGACTGTAATTATAATAATCCGACAAAAGTCTTCACTATGAAACAAATGTTGTATCCATGATGTTGTTATCTGCGAGCTGGTGCAGCACTGTGTTGTCAAAGTTTGCATTTTAAAGTTATCATCCGTGTCTTGTTTGGAAACGCTGTGTGAAATAATCTTTTTATTTTGGTTTTGTGGCTTTCCAGACGGTAGCACCATGGGATAGTCGAAGCTTTCCCCTGTCAGAGGACCCGGCCCCGGAGCCCGAGACGGAGACTGACCATCACATCAGGCCCAGAATGCGCAGCATCTCAGGTTGCCGAGCAACGGGCTTCGGACGTCTTGACTCAGATGACATGGACATGCCTTGTGACGATGACGGACCCAAACACAAGGCTGCCACTCACCGATGAATGAGTGACAGGATGAGGTCCTTCCCCCCTCCCCCTCCCACAGCCCCTCTCTGGCATTAACAAGCAGAACCTTGAAGCAAAAAAGATAAAATGGGTTCCTGTTGTTTGATATTCAAACATCAGTCTAATACTTTTCACAGTTTTTAGTGAATATTATGGAGATAGAAGCCTTTCCCTACACTTGTTTTTGTCACAAGAAAAAAAGCAAATGTAAAAAAAAAAAAAAGTATAAAACAACACGTTACAAAAAACGATTTCTGTAGTAGGCTAAACAATGTACATGGGGGCTTAGTGGTGTTTCATGTCGCGTGTACACTTGTAGCGCACTATGTAGCGGACTCCTCAAAGTATGGCCAAAGGGTGTTTTCTATGACTAGTTTGCTTGTAATTCCCATGTACATTTTTAGTGGAGTGACAAATAACAAAACAGGAAAAAATACCTTCCCACCCCCTATCCAAAAAAAAACAGGTACATATGATGTGGTTCCCCTTTTCCCCCTAGAGGTCGCCTGAAATCACCAGAGCACTTCACTGACTGCCAAGTCCAGTTTTTGTTAGTTTGCTTTCTTTGTTTCATTCCTGATTTGTTTTATTCGTATGTTCTGTGTGTGTTCCAATGTAACACATTCTATGTGTTTGAACGGCAAACCATTCCTTTACAGTCTCTTTGGACGGTGTCCAATGTCTGTCTTGCCCCATAGTCTGTCCCAATTCTGTTAGAGGGTGATGGCATAGAGGACGGGGGTGTCTTTGAGCACTTGTCCTACTGGAAGTGCTGCTGCATGCTGAAAACATGCTATTAGTCTTATCACAACAGTACACAAAGTTTTTCACTTAACAAAAAGGTTATAATATACATTGAAGAATGCAGGGGATAATAGTACCGTTTGCTGATTTCACTCTGCTCTTTGCATATAAATTGTGGCAAAATACAACAGTAATCTCTTCATTTTGGGTCAAACTTGAAAAGAATAAAGTGTTTTTCCTTCAAACATTTCAAATGTAGCAGCTCATTGCTAGAAGCCACCCCAAGCTCAGGTTCCTCAGTGTAAGGGAATATTTTCTGACGTTAGACTCACTGCTTCGCCTGATCTGTCAACGTCTCAACGTCTCCGTTGAAAGTTGAATTTTGTTTTTGCCACCCCACAACGTCAATCACACAGTTGCCCACTTAAGTAACTAATTGCTATGCAAACTCTATGGTTTTCATTTTACCTTTATGCCACAGTCATTCACTGTTTTTCTTTTATAGTTAAGCAAGATGTCAGTGTACCTGTTCGATGTTTGCAGCGGTTAACCTAATCAAAAGCAGAATTGTTTTTTGTAAATAGTTCCATTAAAATGTTTATGTTTAACTTTGCAGAGTTGTTCTGGTGTCGTGTCCTGATGATGTAAGCCGTCGGTGACTTAGAGACAGCGGTGACTTCATAGCATTTATTTCCAAATACACATATACAGCAACAAGAGTCATCATAAACCAGTTATTGGTAAAATGCACAATAACGAGAACAATCACATTTCCACAACTGTACAGCGTCAGAAGTAACCAAAAAGTGATGAGATTTGTTACTGTTGAAACCTCTCCGGTAGCTTCTGAGAGGAGCCACTAAAGCAAAAAGCTCTTCCCAACGCGTTTCTTCACCTCCGTGCAGCCGGAGCAGCTCCCATCCTCCACCCGGTCCACCCTGCACACTAACATCTTCTATTTGCAATGGAAAAGAACTCAGGATTTTTCATGCACAGAATGTTACAAGCACACTCTTTAAGTCCTACACATCTGCTTCTTAAAAAAATGCAAAGTAGCATCTTTGCAATCATAGAAATAAAATGAGATTTTTATGTCTATGTTGGCAATACATGTTAAACATACACAGTAGGGAACAAAGTGGGAATATTGTCTTGTGTTAATGTTCTCCTAGTCACGCCTGTGGGTGAAGGGTTACCCTAAAGGCTAGTGTCACCCACACAAACACACATTTTATAAAACCTCATCCTACGCTAATATTTCAGTATATCCTTCCCAATCAACTGAGAAAGCACATTAACAGGATATACAAGGAGATCACTTTGTGAAAGGGAAGCAACAAGCAGCGTCGTCTTACATGAAATGCATGCAAGAATTTTTAACTTCTATTAATGTACTGATGAATTACAAGGAATACTCAACATTAGGAAACGTTTGAGCACATGACTTGAACATCCCGTCCCTCCCCAAGTGTTTACATTATAAGGGAATACTGTGTTTACACGTTAAGGACACGGGGGGAAGAGTGATGACTGAGCTCCAATTGGTTGCATTCATTTCATTCCAACAAAAAAAAACAATCAAGCTACTGTAATAATTGTTATGTTTTAGCAAATGACATCATTACAGCTCACTAACAGTTTGTGGGGATTTGGACTTGCTGTCACATTTGATCTGAATGTTCTCTGCCGTTATGATGCTCATTATAAAAGTGTTTGAGTGCAGCTGCGTGGTTCGGTCTCTTGTATGAATGCAATCAGCAGAAGCACATTACGAGTGCTGTGTTAACGGTTGTTACCCTCACTTGTTCCTTGGTGGGACTGATTGCCTAATTTCTTATCTCTCATCTCATCCCAATCACCAACCATCTCATATCCCACCACAATCCCATCATGCTCCATTCAGTTTTATAGCCTTTTCTAGGGAATTACGTCCAAACTTACGTCACTGTTTTCTAAGTTGTAGCATGATCATTGCTTTAGATTAGAAAGTGTCTGAATTTAGGTTCTTTTAAGCGCACAGATTACAGTGCGCAATTGATGAAATGTTACAGGTTGTTTCTAATCAAAGACACACAGACCTGGTCAAGTGAACGCCGATGGCCAAATTCACAAACCGAGTCTTATCTTTTCCCTGAAAATCATTAAACTTAGTTAGAAAATCCCAGTGAATCCCATAACGCCCACCTTGGTAAGTGCTACTGACGGACTGGACACTAATTGATGAGGTGGTCGTGGCCTGAACCCTGTGACTGTGAACTCCGTTAGTGTTGATACCTTTGGCCACGAAGCCTGCGTATCATTTCCCTCCTCTTCAGTCGAGCTTTAGCGCATTTACACAGAGCAGTAACAAATACAAAATAACACTGACAGTAGCAGGCACGATACAAATGTTTCTCCATATCAAATACATGTCATATCCACAGTATACAATTAGAAAACTGTGCCCAACGCAAACCAAGGTTTCTACTCTAGCCCATCTGTAGTTTTCGCCCAGTTGCCCCGCGTTGCCCTGCAGGATGATCGGGGATGACGCAAAAGCAAAGTCAGCGGTGAGGTCTGAAAGCGTTTTTTTTTTTTTTTTTTTTCCCGTCTTGAATCGTCAGCTTCCCACTTTCCTAAAACAAATTTCAGCCCACCTGCCCCTCGTTGTACCCTGGAACTGATTCTGGACCCCCAACGGTCTGAATCCCTCGTTTCTCTGATCAACTTTGGATGAAAAACCATCAGGGGGACTCCCGTCAAAGGCTACAAGTATTAAAAACGGAACTCTGGAAGGGGTTTGTGGGTAATGTTAAAGGAAACCGGTTCTTAAACGACATCAGAATTGACAGGAAATGATAAAATACTTCCGATCAACAAGGACAATTCTCTGCTGGGGGCTTTAACTCTTAAAGGGACAATTACAAAAGATACAAATAATGCGAAATAAAGAGCTCAAAGACCACAGAGAGAAATTACAATTTGGCCGACTGGTTAATTTGTTCTGATGACTTCAGTTTACGTAAGTGAAGGATAAACAGTGACAGGTAGAATAAAAAAAAAACAATCGTGAAAATGATGAGGAAGGCATTACAACTCCTCTACATGACTGTGTGTATGCATTGTGTGTGTGTATGTGTGTGTGGGAGGGCAGGGTACTGTGTGTGCATTCACAAGCCTTGTTTGGCCAGAGAGGCGGACACCTGGTCAGCCAGCGTGGAGAGCTGCGGAGAGTCGGCCATGTTGATGCTGCCAGAGGAGGACACGGTGCTGAGCTGGTGGGGGGAGTCCTCCAAAGAGACGATCTCAGCGCCGTGGTCAGTGCGAGCCTTGGCCGTCTCGCGGAAGGTCAGTTTGTGGCTCTCAATCTGGATCGGGGGAGGAGGGACAGAGAAGACCAGAGGCTCTGGATCAGATTCTCTTCCAACAAACAGCGGTGGAATCATGAGCTGTCTTACTGCATTTATTCATCGATCTCAGACACTGGGGTGCAGGATTACAAGAAGTACTACTGGCTGAAAAGGGGTACTACAGTACAGGGGCTGGAAATTGAAATGATATAATTAATAAATAATAAAAATAATTCAGTTGATATCTCAACCTTGAGTGTTTTCAATGTGTGATCGTTTCAGATGAGAGCTGTGAAGAAACACTGTTACTGTGTAAATGTGTGCTACTTTCTGGTATTTTGATGATCGTTTCTGGCGCCTCGTCAACAGATTTCCTGTAAAACGGTCGTTCGTTTTGGTGTGGAGCCATGATTTTTAGGGATTTATTGAAGCAACAGCGTTGTTTTTCATCTGTTTCCCAATTAAACTATGTTCTCACCTGAATGTAAAACACATAACGTCTTTTAGATTAGATAGATTATAATCTATCTGTTATATAACTGAGCGCAGGATTTCATGAAGTTTAAGGGACATTTGGAGTGCATGAAAGACAAAATACTTCTCTTCAATCTCCCCACATGAAGTGTAAAATGTGGATTTATGTTCAGATTTGATGTCATAATTCTCGCTCGTCTCGCACACACACACACACACACACACACACACCCTGTGAGTACTTACAGGAGTCCTCAATCTTTATGAGGGGGTTCGTCAGGATGGGTGTGGTGGATGTTGAGGGGAGA